>JAXIVD010000188.1:192500-228909 GCA_036785275.1 Cancer borealis | reverse complement strand
GAGAGAGAGAGAGAGAGAGAGAGAGAGGAGAGAACAAAAAAGAGAAAAAGAAGAAAGAGGTTGGAGGGAAGGAGGGAGGGAAATCGGTAAGGGATTAAGGAATTAACACCTCTCGGTCTGGGTGTCCAAGGGGGAATGGAGGCTATAGTACATATCAATATTAACTTCTGAGAAGAGGCTGGCTCAGGCTGGTGCAAAAAACCCGCGAACCAGTGTCGTCTGCTATAACCCACCTCCCAAATCAGATTCGACGGATTCAGGAATCTGTTACAGATCACGGGTTAAGATGGTAAATAGAACACGATTTCGCGGCTAAGCCCCGCCCAGAGCGGCCAAGCCCCACCCAGATTCAGTGATCTGAAACGGATTCACGCAAATAGAAGAGGCCTAATGAGAGGCCAGTCGCTGCCCAGCCGTCACACTCGTCACTTCTATGAGGAAGTGTTGAGAGTTACAACTTTCATTTCCTGATGCATTTAGGGTGACAGTGGCATCCCTAATTATCACCAACCTGCTTATTGTATAATAAAAAATCTTTATATAACTAAATGTGTTATTGAAAACACAATTAGATTCTTGAAAAGTAGATTTAAGTCTGATGAACCTCAAGGTTAACCTTGACAATGTTACACCTATTATTTCTTTACAAATACTGCTCCACCTCTTTATTATAAATATACTATACATAGTGTACTCAACATATCTGTGAAGGTTTCTGGCGGTGCTCACCATTTTTTACCTCGCAAAACTTCTTTGAAATTATGATAGGTTATGTTAGGTTGGTTAGATTATGTCAAGTTATGGTTATGTTGAAGTTGTTAGGTTACGGTTAGGTTCAGTTAGGTTCGATTATATAAGATTTTTTACATTTTATCACCCGGAAGCTAGGGTTCGCAAATTAGTTTTTTGGAGGCTTTGGGTATTAAAATGTAAAAATCTTATGTAACCGAACCTAACTGAACCGCACCAAACCTAACTTAACATAACCATAACATAACTGCAAACTAACCTAACAACCTTAACCTAACCATAACTTAACCTAACTTAACCAACATAACATAATTTCAAAGACGTTTGCGAGATAAATAATGGTAAGCACCCCCTAAAACCTTCACAGATGTGTTGAGTACACTATGTATAGTATGTAAGACTTCATGCATATAATAAAGAGGTGGAGCAGTAGTTGTAAAGAAATACCTCTTATTTTTATATATGTCTAATCTGTAGCGCCTATAGGCTTTCCCTGGTTAGGTTAGATTTGGGTAAAACTTTACTTTTACATCCAGCCAAAAAACCTTACATTCCCACATGTCCTCATGTTTATTGGGAGAAGATGGGGAATGGGGATATCTTATTAACTATTTATTTGGGACAATAATGAGTGTCAGAATCATTTGTGTATATCAATGTAGAGTAGAGCTTCCCCTTAACCAAAATAAACTGAGGATATCTTATTTAACTATTCATATGCTACGGTTATACATATTTTTGCAAACATTTATGCAGAATTTTTGTACCATTTAATCTCTTTCACGTACAAGTAAATTGTTTTCTTGGGAGTATATATCAAAATTCAAAGAAAATAAATAACCCGGTTAGAGGCTGCTGTTATATCTCCTTCGTTTCTGGTATTCATCACCATTATTATACAATTTTAAGCCTACAGTAGTATTTCTGAAACATTTTTCTACCACTTAATATCTTTCTCGTATATATACACTGTTTTTATTGGAGGTATATATTAATAATAGATTCCGAGAAGAGGCTGCTGTTATATATCTCCTTCGTTTTTTATATTCATCACCACTATTATACAATTCTGTGCCTACAGTAACATTTCTACAATATTTCTCTACCGCTTACTATCTTCCTCGTATATATACACTGTTTTATTGGAGGTATATATCAATATTAACTTCTGAGAAGAGGCTGGCTCAGGCTGGTGCAAAAAACCCGCGAACGAGTGTCGTCTGCTATAACCCACCTCCCAGATCAGATTCGACGGATTCAGGAATCTGTTACAGATCACGGGTTAAGATGGTAAATAGAACACGATTTCGTGGCTAAGCCCCGTCCAGAGTGGCCAAGCCCCACCCAGATTCAGTGATCTGAAACGGATTCACGCAAATAGAAGAGGCCTTAAATGTGTTATTGAAAACACCATTAGATTCTTGAAAAGTAGATTCAAGTTTGATGAACCTCAAGGTTAACCTTGACAATGTTACACCTATTATTTCTTTACAAATACTGCTCCACTTCTTTATTATAAATATACTATACATAGTGTACTCAACATATCTGTGAAGGTTTCTGGCGGTGCTCACCATTTTTTACCTTCCAAAACTTCTTTGAAATTATGATAGGTTATGTTAGGTTGGTTAGATTATGTCAAGTTATGGTTATGTTGAAGTTGTTAGGTTACGGTTATGTTATGGTTAGGTTCAGTTAGGTTCGATTATATAAGATTTTTTACATTTTATCACCCGGAAGTTAGGGTTCGCAAATTAGTTTTTTTGGGGGTTTGGGTATTAAAATGTAAAAATCTTATGTAACCGAACCTAACTGAACCGCACCAAACCTAACTTAACATAACCATTACATAACTGCAAACTAACCTAACAACCTTAACCTAACCATAACTTAACCTAACTTAACCAACATAACATAACTTCAAAGACGTTTTGCGAGGTAAATAATGGTAAGCACCCCCTAAAACCTTCACAGATGTGTTGAGTACACTATGTATAGTATGTAAGACTTCATGTATATAATAAAGAGGTGGAGCAGTAGTTGTAAAGAAATACCTCTTATTTTTATATATGTCTAATCTGTAGCGCCTATAGGCTTTCCCTGGTTAGGTTAGATTTGGGTAAAACTTTACTTTTACATCCAGCCAAAAAACCTTACATTCCCACATGCCCTCATGTTTATTGGGAGAAGATGGGGAATGGGGATATCTTATTAACTATTTATTTGGGACGATAATGAGTGTCAGAATCATTTGTGTATATCAATGTAGAGTAGAGCTTCCCCTTAACCAAAATAAACTTTGGGGATATCTTATGTGGTGCCCGGGGGGGGGGGGGGGGGGGGGGGGGCTGACGCTGGTTTGGTTCAGAAGTACGTTATTTATTTAAATGATGTTATTGGTTGATTAATTTCTTTACCTAATTAATTTGTTTTACTTTCACTTCACTGCTGAAGGACCACCAGTGTGATGCCTTGTCATTAAATTAACTTCGAATGGGGAACTCTCATGGCAATTAAAAAGATATTTACTTTGATTAACTATATTAATTAATGGTCCCTGATGTTGGATATTTCCCTGAATATTAAGAAAAGAAAGCTGCCACCACCCCCAAAGGTTTAATGAGAATTAGCGGATTCTCAGGGAATTTAATTTCCTCCTAAAGGGAAGTTAAAATATTCGAAAGAGAAAATAATTACTACCAGGGAAATATAGGCGACCAATGAAAAGAAAAGGGGAACTGATTTAACAATTTAGTTATTTGGTAGAGTGGACTGAGTTTCAATAAGGCACATGGATTCGTGGATTTGTTTCATATCCTTTTTCAAGAGTGTTGAGCACCTCCCACATTAACCTTACCTCACCAACGGAGGTTAGTATTAACACAGAATCACTTTCTCAGATTTTACTTGAGTTATTTATTTAATGTATACTTTGAATATCACAGGCTGATCATTGAGTCTTAGAAACACGGCTTAGTTATAGTATCAGACAACTTAATGGCTCATGGCAGAAAAACATCATCTTCCTCAAAAAGAAAATAAATACAGAGTTGGCAATACTTATCTCACCTCGAGATACCAAACTCTTCACACATTACACATTATACCCTTGACTCCCTTCCCTGAAAAATATCACCTTAAAAATGTTATAATTTTGTAAATGGGCCTGAGAACAGTTAAAGAACCTTTTCTCAGGGGATTTCCGAAAGTAAAGTGATCTCAATGTTTCTGTTTATGCATACATAGTATAATTCTTCCTCCCTAAGTAGGAATACGCGATTCCTATTCCTGAATACATGGGCTGGGTCTATCAGACCGTCTTACGTGACACATAGTTTCCTAAAGCTTAACTTGGAAATTTGGCAGTGGCTTTCTAGCCGTTCATTTATCTACAAAATAAAATAAAGTAAATAAGAAATTGGTGTAACTGTCGTGGAGGCATTCTTTCCCTGTGAACGCGATCAAAAGTTGAGGCTGAGTCAGTATAATTCACTTCCTTAATTCAGAAGTTAATACACAGTCACAATAACATAGAAATTACCGTGAAAAATATATATTGTACACCATGAAATATTTTGTAGGGAAATAGGGGACCATGCGGTTTTGAAACCACGTTGTCCTTCTTTAAGAGAAGGAAATTGATATTATCCACTTATAATAGATCTCAATAGGGGTTTACATGTATTGTCAGACTATTGGGGAAGATTATGGATTATATATTAATGGTGAGAGGCATTGAATTTCACAAATATTGAGGGATTCCGAGAGCGATGTCACTCACCTGTGAACGCGATCAAAAGTTGAGGCTGAGTGACGCTCTCTGGGAAAAAGGCGGGAGATGAGAAGGGGGAAGGGGGGGTTTCGAGGATATTCCTCCTTTGATCTTATTATTAATTGATTATTGAGACGTGAAATAGTTATGAGTTTATAGGAAATTAATTTTTACGCTAAATAAGTGACATTTAGATATCTATTGAACCTGATCTCTGGATTACTATATAGGGGAAAATTTTTGTCTACGTGACTTTTTGCACGTCTCGGGCCCCGGGGCATGATCACCTCATATGATGCAATATTACGTCATCCTTAACAAAGTTTTGTGAGAAGATAACTAAGTAGGTTAATTATATTAGACTATGGAGAGCATTTTGACAAGTTAATGACTATTAATAGTGATTAGATTATGATACTAATTTCTTTCCATAGAAAACTGTCTGGTGGGAGGGGTTGACTGCATAGGATTTGAAAGCTTGGAGAAACAATTCTAATATAAACATTAATATAAACATATAGTATAAAATCATGAATGATGTGTGAGTAAAAACATTTATATAATGCAGTATCCCCTTGGGAATACAGGATCTAAGGACAGACTAAACAAAACAAAAAGGTACATTCAGTAGGCCTATTTGAGATTAAATTGGAGGCATCACACTTATTTAACTATTCATATGCTACGGTTATACATATTTTTGCAAACATTTATGCAGAATTTTTGTACCATTTAATCCCTTTCACGTACAAGTAAATTGTTTTCTTGGGAGTATATATCAAAATTCAAAGAAAATAAATAACCCGGTTAGAGGCTGCTGTTATATCTCCTTCGTTTCTGGTATTCATCACCATTATTATACAATTTTAAGCCTACAGTAGTATTTCTGAAACATTTTTCTACCACTTAATATCTTTCTCGTATATATACACTGTTTTTATTGGAGGTATATATTAATAATAGATTCCGAGAAGAGGCTGCTGTTATATATCTCCTTTGTTTTTGATATTCATCACCACTATTATACAATTATGTGCCTACAGTAACATTTCTACAATATTTCTCTACCGCTTACTATCTTCCTCGTATATATACACTGTTTTATTGGAGGTACATATCAATATTAACTTCTGAGAAGAGGCTGGCTCAGGCTGGTGCAAAAAACCCGCGAACGAGTGTCGTCTGCTATAACCCACCTCCCAAATCAGATTCGACGGATTCAGGAATCTGTTACAGATCACGGGTTAAGATGGTAAATAGAACACAATTTCGCGGCTAAGCCCCGCCCAGAGCGGCCAAGCCCCACCCAGATTCAGTGATCTGAAACGGATTCACGCAAATAGAAGAGGCCTAATGAGAGGCCAGTCGCTGCCCAGCCGTCACACTAGTCACTTCTATGAGGAAGTGTTGAGAGTTACAACTTTCATTGCCTGATGCATTTAGGGTGACAGTGGCATCCCTAATTATCACCAACCTGCTTATTGTATAATAAAAAATCTTTATATAACTAAATGTGTTATTGAAAACACAATTAGATTCTTGAAAAGTAGATTCAAGTCTGATGAACCTCAAGGTTAACCTTGACAATGTTACACCTATTATTTCTTTACAAATACTGCTCCACCTCTTTATTATAAATATACTATACATAGTGTACTCAACATATCTGTGAAGGTTTCTGGCGGTGCTCACCATTTTTTACCTCGCAAAACTTCTTTGAAATTAGGATAGATTATGTTAGGTTGGTTAGATTATGTCAAGTTATGGTTATGTTGAAGTTGTTAGGTTACGGTTAGGTTCAGTTAGGTTCGATTATATAAGATTTTTTACATTTTATCACCCGGAAGCTAGGGTTCGCAAATTAGTTTTTTGGAGGCTTTGGGTATTAAAATGTAAAAATCTTATGTAACCGAACCTAACTGGACCGCACCAAACCTAACTTAACATAACCATAACATAACTGCAAACTAACCTAACAACCTTAACCTAACCATAACTTAACCTAACTTAACCAACATAACATAATTTCAAAGACGTTTTGCGAGATAAATAATGGTAAGCACCCCCTAAAACCTTCACAGATGTGTTGAGTACACTATGTATAGTATGTAAGACTTCATGTATATAATAAAGAGGTGGAGCAGTAGTTGTAAAGAAATACCTCTTATTTTTATATATGTCTAATCTGTAGCGCCTATAGGCTTTCCCTGGTTAGGTTAGATTTGGGTAAAACTTTACTTTTACATCCAGCCAAAAAACCTTACATTCCCACATGCCCTCATGTTTATTGGGAGAAGATGGGGAATGGGGATATCTTATTAACTATTTATTTGGGACGATAATGAGTGTCAGAATCATTTGTGTATATCAATGTAGAGTAGAGCTTCCCCTTAACCAAAATAAACTTTGGGGATATCTTATGTGGTGCCCGGGGGGGGGGGGGGGGGGGCTGACGCTGGTTTGGTTCAGAAGTACGTTATTTATTTAAATGATGTTATTGGTTGATTAATTTCTTTACCTAATTAATTTGTTTTACTTTCACTTCACTGCTGAAGGACCACCAGTGTGATGCCTTGTCATTAAATTAACTTCGAATGGGGAACTCTCATGGCAATTAAAAAGATATTTACTTTGATTAACTATATTAATTAATGGTCCCTGATGTTGGATATTTCCCTGAATATTAAGAAAAGAAAGCTGCCACCACCCCCAAAGGTTTAATGAGAATTAGGGGATTCTCAGGGAATTTAATTTCTTCCTAAAGGGAAGTTAAAATATTCGAAAGAGAAAATAATTACTACCAGGGAAATATAGGCGACCAATGAAAAGAAAAGGGGAACTGATTTAACAATTTAGTTATTTGGTAGAGTGGACTGAGTTTCAATAAGGCACATGGATTCGTGGATTTGTTTCATATCCTTTTTCAAGAGTGTTGAGCACCTCCCACATTAACCTTACCTCACCAACGGAGGTTAGTATTAACACAGAATCACTTTCTCAGATTTTACTTGAGTTATTTATTTAATGTATACTTTGAATATCACAGGCTGATCATTGAGTCTTAGAAACACGGCTTAGTTATAGTATCAGACAACTTAATGGCTCATGGCAGAAAAACATCATCTTCCTCAAAAAGAAAATAAATACAGAGTTGGCAATACTTATCTCACCTCGAGATACCAAACTCTTCACACATTACACATTATACCCTTGACTCCCTTCCCTGAAAAATATCACCTTAAAAATGTTATAATTTTGTAACTGGGCCTGAGAACAGTTAAAGAACCTTTTCTCAGGGGATTTCCGAAAGTAAAGTGATCTCAATGTTTCTGTTTATGCATACATAGTATAATTCTTCCTCCCTAAGTAGGAATACGCGATTCCTATTCCTGAATACATGGGCTGGGTCTATCAGACCGTCTTACGTGACACATAGTTTCCTAAAGCTTAACTTGGAAATTTGGCAGTGGCTTTCTAGCCGTTCATTTATCTACAAAATAAAAGAAAGTAAATGAGAAATTGGTGTAACTGTCGTGGAGGCATTCTTTCCCTGTGAACGCGATCAAAAGTTGAGGCTGAGTCAGTATAATTCACTTCCTTAACTCAGAAGTTAATACACAGTCACAATAACATAGAAATTACCGTGAAAAATATATATTGTACACCATGAAATATTTTGTAGGGAAATAGGGGACCATGCGGTTTTGAAACCACGTTGTCCTTCTTTAAGAGAAGGACATTGATATTATCCACTTATAATAGATCTCAATAGGGGTTTACATGTATTGTCAGACTATTGGGGAAGATTATGGATTATATATTAATGGTGAGAGGCATTGAATTTCACAAATATTGAGGGATTCCGAGAGCGATGTCACTCACCTGTGAACGCGATCAAAAGTTGAGGCTGAGTGACGCTCTCTGGGAAAAAGGCGGGAGATGAGAAGGGGGAAGGGGGGGTTTCGAGGATATTCCTCCTTTGATCTTATTATTAATTGATTATTGAGACGTGAAATAGTTATGAGTTTATAGGAAATTAATTTTTACGCTAAATAAGTGACATTTAGATATCTATTGAACCTGATCTCTGGATTACTATATAGGGGAAAATTTTTGTCTACGTGACTTTTTGCACGTCTCGGGCCCCGGGGCATGATCACCTCATATGATGCAATATTACGTCATCCTTAACAAAGTTTTGTGAGAAGATAACTAAGTAGGTTAATTATACTAGACTATGGAGAGCATTTTGACAAGTTAATGACTATTAATAGTGATTAGATTATGATACTAATTTCTTTCCATAGAAAACTGTCTGGTGGGAGGGGTTGACTGCATAGGATTTGAAAGCTTGGAGAAACAATTCTAATATAAACATTAATATAAACATATAGTATAAAATCATGAATGATGTGTGAGTAAAAACATTTATATAATGCAGTATCCCCTTGGGAATACAGGATCTAAGGACAGACTAAACAAAACAAAAAGGTACATTCAGTAGGCCTATTTGAGATTAAATTGGAGGCATCACACTTATTTAACTATTCATATGCTACGGTTATACATATTTTTGCAAACATTTATGCAGAATTTTTGTACCATTTAATCTCTTTCACGTACAAGTAAATTGTTTTCTTGGGAGTATATATCAAAATTCAAAGAAAATAAATAACCCGGTTAGAGGCTGCTGTTATATCTCCTTCGTTTCTGGTATTCATCACCATTATTATACAATTTTAAGCCTACAGTAGTATTTCTGAAACATTTTTCTACCACTTAATATCTTTCTCGTATATATACACTGTTTTTATTGGAGGTATATATTAATAATAGATTCCGAGAAGAGGCTGCTGTTATATATCTCCTTCGTTTTTTATATTCATCACCACTATTATACAATTCTGTGCCTACAGTAACATTTCTCCAATATTTCTCTACCGCTTACTATCTTCCTCGTATATATACACTGTTTTATTGGAGGTATATATCAATATTAACTTCTGAGAAGAGGCTGGCTCAGGCTGGTGCAAAAAACCCGCGAACGAGTGTCGTCTGCTATAACCCACCTCCCAGATCAGATTCGACGGATTCAGGAATCTGTTACAGATCACGGGTTAAGATGGTAAATAGAACACGATTTCGTGGCTAAGCCCCGCCCAGAGTGGCTAAGCCCCGCCCAGAGTGGCCAAGCCCCACCCAGATTCAGTGATCTGAAACGGATTCACGCAAATAGAAGAGGCCTTAAATGTGTTTTTGAAAACACCATTAGATTCTTGAAAAGTAGATTCAAGTTTGATGAACCTCAAGGTTAACCTTGACAATGTTACACCTATTATTTCTTTACAAATACTGCTCCACTTCTTTATTATAAATATACTATACATAGTGTACTCAACATATCTGTGAAGGTTTCTGGTGGTGCTCACCATTTTTTACCTCGCAAAACTTCTTTGAAATTATGATAGGTTATGTTAGGTTGGTTAGATTATGTCAAGTTATGGTTATGTTGAAGTTGTTAGGTTACGGTTATGTTGTGGTTAGGTTCAGTTAGGTTCGATTATATAAGATTTTTTTCATTTTATTACCCGGAAGTTAGGGTTCGCAAATTAGTTTTTTTGGGGGTTTGGGTATTAAAATGTAAAAATCTTATGTAACCGAACCTAACTGAACCGCACCAAACCTAACTTAACATAACCATAACATAACTGCAAACTAACCTAGCAACCTTAACCTAACCATAACTTAACCTAACTTAACCAACATAACATAACTTCAAAGACGTTTTGCGAGGTAAATAATGGTAAGCACCCCCTAAAACCTTCACAGATGTGTTGAGTACACTATGTATAGTATGTAAGACTTCATGTATATAATAAAGAGGTGGAGCAGTAGTTGTAAAGAAATACCTCTTATTTTTATATATGTCTAATCTGTAGCGCCTATAGGCTTTCCGTGGTTAGGTTAGATTTGGGTAAAACTTTACTTTTACATCCAGCCAAAAAACCTTACATTCCCACATGTCCTCATGTTTATTGGGAGAAGATGGGGAATGGGGATATCTTATTAACTATTTATTTGGGACAATAATGAGTGTCAGAATCATTTGTGTATATCAATGTAGAGTAGAGCTTCCCCTTAACCAAAATAAACTGAGGATATCTTATTTAACTATTCATATGCTACGGTTATACATATTTTTGCAAACATTTATGCAGAATTTTTGTACCATTTAATCTCTTTCACGTACAAGTAAATTGTTTTCTTGGGAATATATATCAAAATTCAAAGAAAATAAATAACCCAGTTAGAGGCTGCTGTTATATCTCCTTCGTTTCTGGTATTCATCACCATTATTATACAATTTTAAGCCTACAGTAGTATTTCTGAGACATTTTTCTACCACTTAATATCTTTCTCGTATATATACACTGTTTTTATTGGAGGTATATATTAATAATAGATTCCGAGAAGAGGCTGCTGTTATATATCTCCTTTGTTTTTGATATTCATCACCACTATTATACAATTCTGTGCCTACAGTAACATTTCTACAATATTTCTCTACCGCTTACTATCTTCCTCGTATATATACACTGTTTTATTGGAGGTATATATCAATATTAACTTCTGAGAAGAGGCTGGCTCAGGCTGGTGCAAAAAACCCACGAACGAGTGTCGTCTGCTATAACCCACCTCCCAGATCAGATTCGACGGATTCAGGAATCTGTTACAGATCACGGGTTAAGATGGTAAATAGAACACGATTTCGTGGCTAAGCCCCGCCCAGAGTGGCCAAGCCCCACCCAGATTCAGTGATCTGAAACGGATTCACGCAAATAGAAGAGGCCTTAAATGTGTTATTGAAAACACCATTAGATTCTTGAAAAGTAGATTCAAGTTTGATGAACCTCAAGGTTAACCTTGACAATGTTACACCTATTATTTCTTTACAAATACTGCTCCACTTCTTTATTATAAATATACTATACATAGTGTACTCAACATATCTGTGAAGGTTTCTGGTGGTGCTCACCATTTTTTACCTCGCAAAACTTCTTTGAAATTATGATAGGTTATGTTAGGTTGGTTAGATTATGTCAAGTTATGGTTATGTTGAAGTTGTTAGGTTACGGTTATGTTGTGGTTAGGTTCAGTTAGGTTCGATTATATAAGATTTTTTTCATTTTATTACCCGGAAGTTAGGGTTCGCAAATTAGTTTTTTTGGGGGTTTGGGTATTAAAATGTAAAAATCTTATGTAACCGAACCTAACTGAACCGCACCAAACCTAACTTAACATAACCATAACATAACTGCAAACTAACCTAACAACCTTAACCTAACCATAACTTAACCTAACTTAACCAACATAACATAACTTCAAAGACGTTTTGCGAGGTAAATAATGGTAAGCACTCCCTAAAACCTTCACAGATGTGTTGAGTACACTATGTATAGTATGTAAGACTTCATGTATATAATAAAGAGGTGGAGCAGTAGTTGTAAAGAAATACCTCTTATTTTTATATATGTCTAATCTGTAGCGCCTATAGGCTTTCCCTGGTTAGGTTAGATTTGGGTAAAACTTTACTTTTACATCCAGCCAAAAAACCTTACATTCCCACATGTCCTCATGTTTATTGGGAGAAGATGGGGAATGGGGATATCTTATTAACTATTTATTTGGGACGATAATGAGTGTCAGAATCATTTGTGTATATCAATGTAGAGTAGAGCTTCCCCTTAACCAAAATAAACTTTGGGGGGGGGGGGGCCTGACGCTGGTTTGGTTCAGAAGTACGTTATTTATTTAAATGATGTTATTGGTTGATTAATTTCTTTACCTAATTAATTTGTTTTACTTTCACTTCACTGCTGAAGGACCACCAGTGTGATGCCTTGTCATTAAATTAACTTCGAATGGGGAACTCTCATGGCAATTAAAAAGATATTTACTTTGATTAACTATATTAATTAATGGTCCCTGATGTTGGATATTTCCCTGAATATTAAGAAAAGAAAGCTGCCACCACCCCCAAAGGTTTAATGAGAATTAGGGGATTCTCAGGGAATTTAATTTCTTCCTAAAGGGAAGTTAAAATATTCGAAAGAGAAAATAATTACTACCAGGGAAATATAGGCGACCAATGAAAAGAAAAGGGGAACTGATTTAACAATTTAGTTATTTGGTAGAGTGGACTGAGTTTCAATAAGGCACATGGATTCGTGGATTTGTTTCATATCCTTTTTCAAGAGTGTTGAGCACCTCCCACATTAACCTTACCTCACCAACGGAGGTTAGTATTAACACAGAATCACTTTCTCAGATTTTACTTGAGTTATTTATTTAATGTATACTTTGAATATCACAGGCTGATCATTGAGTCTTAGAAACACGGCTTAGTTATAGTATCAGACACCTTAATGGCTCATGGCAGAAAAACATCATCTTCCTCAAAAAGAAAATAAATACAGAGTTGGCAATACTTATCTCACCTCGAGATACCAAACTCTTCACACATTACACATTATACCCTTGACTCCCTTCCCTGAAAAATATCACCTTAAAAATGTTATAATTTTGTAACTGGGCCTGAGAACAGTTAAAGAACCTTTTCTCAGGGGATTTCCGAAAGTAAAGTGATCTCAATGTTTCTGTTTATGCATACATAGTATAATTCTTCCTCCCTAAGTAGGAATACGCGATTCCTATTCCTGAATACATGGGCTGGGTCTATCAGACCGTCTTACGTGACACATAGTTTCCTAAAGCTTAACTTGGAAATTTGGCAGTGGCTTTCTAGCCGTTCATTTATCTACAAAATAAAAGAAAGTAAATGAGAAATTGGTGTAACTGTCGTGGAGGCATTCTTTCCCTGTGAACGCGATCAAAAGTTGAGGCTGAGTCAGTATAATTCACTTCCTTAACTCAGAAGTTGATACACAGTCACAATAACATATAAATTACCGTGAAAAATATATATTGTACACCATGAAATATTTTGTAGGGAAATAGGGGACCATGCGGTTTTGAAACCACGTTGTCCTTCTTTAAGAGAAGGAAATTGATATTATCCACTTATAATAGATCTCAATAGGGGTTTACATGTATTGTCAGACTATTGGGAAAGATTATGGATTATATATTAATGGTGAGAGGCATTGAATTTCACAAATATTGAGGGATTCCGAGAGCGATGTCACTCACCTGTGAACGCGATCAAAAGTTGAGGCTGAGTGACGCTCTCTGGGAAAAAGGCGGGAGATGAGAAGGGGGAAGGGGGGGTTTCGAGGATATTCCTCCTTTGATCTTATTATTAATTGATTATTGAGACGTGAAATAGTTATGAGTTTATAGGAAATTAATTTTTACGCTAAATAAGTGACATTTAGATATCTATTGAACCTGATCTCTGGATTACTATATAGGGGAAAATTTTTGTCTACGTGACTTTTTGCACGTCTCGGGCCCCGGGGCATGATCACCTCATATGATGCAATATTACGTCATCCTTAACAAAGTTTTGTGAGAAGATAACTAAGTAGGTTAATTATATTAGACTATGGAGAGCATTTTGACAAGTTAATGACTATTAATAGTGATTAGATTATGATACTAATTTCTTTCCATAGAAAACTGTCTGGTGGGAGGGGTTGACTGCATAGGATTTGAAAGCTTGGAGAAACAATTCTAATATAAACATATAGTATAAAATCATGAATGATGTGTGAGTAAAAACATTTATATAATGCAGTATCCCCTTGGGAATACAGGATCTAAGGGCAGACTAAACAAAACAAAAAGGTACATTCAGTAGGCCTATTTGAGATTAAATTGGAGGCATCACACTTATTTAACTATTCATATGCTACGGTTATACATATTTTTGCAAACATTTATGCAGAATTTTTGTACCATTTAATCTCTTTCACGTACAAGTAAATTGTTTTCTTGGGAGTATATATCAAAATTCAAAGAAAATAAATAACCCGGTTAGAGGCTGCTGTTATATCTCCTTCGTTTCTGGTATTCATCACCATTATTATAAAATTTTAAGCCTACAGTAGTATTTCTGAAACATTTTTCTACCACTTAATATCTTTCTCGTATATATACACTGTTTTTATTGGAGGTATATATTAATAATAGATTCCGAGAAGAGGCTGCTGTTATATATCTCCTTTGTTTTTGATATTCATCACCACTATTATACAATTCTGTGCCTACAGTAACATTTCTACAATATTTCTCTACCGCTTACTATCTTCCTCGTATATATACACTGTTTTATTGGAGGTATATATCAATATTAACTTCTGAGAAGAGGCTGGCTCAGGCTGGTGCAAAAAACCCGCGAACGAGTGTCGTCTGCTATAACCCACCTCCCAAATCAGATTCGACGGATTCAGGAATCTGTTACAGATCACGGGTTAAGATGGTAAATAGAACACGATTTCGCGGCTAAGCCCCGCCCAGAGCGGCCAAGCCCCACCCAGATTCAGTGATCTGAAACGGATTCACGCAAATAGAAGAGGCCTTAAAGCCAAGCCTGGGTGTTGTTCCAATCCTGATGTAGCAGCATCTCATAACGCTACAATTGGTGACCCCCGGAATGACTCTCGAACACTCAGGACACAACAAAACAATGGAACAACACCCCCGCTGCCCCCACTGCTACGCGTCGCCAACCCCTACGCCTATCCTGCAGCCCTGCACCGCGACTTCCTGCAGCTCTGCATCACCGCAGATATGAGGCACTTCTCCACGCTCTTCAACCGCCTGTACGCTGCTCCGCCCGCTGCTCCTCACGCACCCCCCTAGAGCCTCGCATCTTAGCCCTGCCACGTGTGCCTGCAGCGCTTCTGCTGCCTCTGTGCTGCCTTTGTTGTTGTGCCGTCCCTGCCCCTGCACGCCCCCGCACCGCTGTAGCCAACGGAGCCTCGCATCCCTACAGGCCTCTGGACTTCTACAGCCCCGGCTAGCGCCCGCAGCCCGCAGCCCACAGTGTTGCCGCTGTAGCCCATCCCCGTCCCGCCGTAGCCCACGGAGCCTCGCATCACTACAGGCCCCGGGACTTCGACACCCCCCGGCACTCCCGCAGCCGCAGGCTCGCAGCCGCAGCCCTGCAGTCACGCCGGCGGTGCCTCCCGTCACCACGCCTCTCCAACTCAAGACCATTTACTGAATATGTTTGTCTCTATGTTATATTTTGTATATATGTATTTTTTTTTTTTTGAGGAAGGAAGAGTACTGTAGTGACTTGCAGTCACTCCCAGATCATTAGCGGCTTAATGACCTCTAGGTCACGCCTATTGTAATTATAGGTTTAGCTAGGCCCAGCTGTTATCCCTGGGGACCACACCTCACCTGTCACCTCACCCACATGACCCCAGGAATATAAGCAGCTACACACACACACACACTAGGAAGGCAGTCACTCACTCACCCACACACTGGTCAGTCAGCCGCAGTCTACCGCTACCGCCTCAACACCACAGCCCGCGTGGGGAAACAAGCCTCGTGGCTCCCCTCACACGCTCTCCAATGTACAAGCTACCAGTGTCACAACCAACTTGCACCAATAAACTACTAAAGCCAAGCCTGGGTGTTGTTCCAATCCTGATGTAGCAGCAAAACATAACACTACAGCTACTACAAACACAGTGACGGAGGACGTCGTGACGTCATCAATGGATGTTGGTCGGCGACGGAGAGCATAAAAACGGACTTGTGGGAACCACGTCTGTTCCAATTATCTACCACCCTATTTTTAAACCAATTTCTGCCTATCTCTTTATTAAAGCTACATTTTTCTAGTTTGAATCCCTTACTTCTTGTTCTATCTTGACTACTGATCGTAAGAACCTTTCCTGCATCCCCCTAATCAAAACCCTTCACTCACTTGAATACTTAATCAGATCTTGCCTAAGAAGAGATTGTACCCAGAGGCTACTTCTTTGAAGCGTTGAAGGTTTCCATCATGATCCTCTTTATGACCTTAGGGTGGATAAAGCTAAAGGTACTTCTATTGACTTGATAATGCTTACAGAAACTACATTAGTTTCAAAAGAGATAACCACTGCTCAAGATTCAAGAGGAACCATTCCTAGAACAAATGACCCTGCACCCGCCAACCTGAAACTCTCGACACTAAAAACTACTGCAGACCTGACCGTCTTCAGCTGATGCAGATGACTTACTACTGAGTAAATTATTGTATTCAAAAAGGGTAAAAAAACTCTTCAACCTTTCCACAAGGCTTTACTAAGCAATAAACCAGAGCTGTGTACAAAGTGCATACCTGGAGTGAACTGATTCCAGTACCGAGAAAAGACTAGCATAACACTTACATAGAAGAATCTTGAAGCTTTATGAAATCTTTTATAAATTTGGGAAACAAGATACAGGAGTAAAGGCAACAACTAATAACATTAACCACCACCTTACACTTGCATTAATCTATAATTGCCAGTCAGTACTGCAGATCCATACAAAAATAATCACATAATGGGACTTAGTGCTGAAACAATGCTATTTTGGACCCATGGACTTTCCTTCCCTCCTCACAATGGGGTAAGTACTTTTGAACTAATACATAGCCTACACGTATGGCAAGAGAATCCACCCGGTCCTCTTGAAACGCCTCAACTATTGCACTGTTGTATTTATTCATACAGTAAATGAATAATTGAAATAACAAATGGTACAGAAGAAATCCCAGTACAGCTTTTCAAAAGTATGCTTAACTTAATTCAACAGATAAACATTGACCCTCCTACTTAGTAACCATCAATCATAATATTCCCCACCAGAACTAGCAATTACACGGCTCATAAAGAGTTTGGGCAAACTGGGCAATGGTATGCAACAAGTTAAAGGGGATGGGTCTTACCTGAAAACTTCATCGCAATGGCTTCTCGTTATCAAAGTATTATTTGGTAATATTGGTGACTGAGAGCCAGCAGATTAGAGCCATCCTACGTCTGATGAGGGACTAATACAGGATGGTGGCTCAATGTCAATTGACATGAGCATTTAAAAGTGCTAATATTGAACAAGAAAAGGAAGTGAAAAGTGTTCAACTGTGTAATATCAATTGTCCAGTTAAAGTATGACCTTGATCAGATACAAAAGACTTTATTTTTGAGTATAAGAACATTGAATAATAAAAATGGGTGGGTGGGTGAAGCAGATCCCATTTTTTGTACTGTGTATTTAATTTTACAGCTATATGCAGCAACAAAATTACATAAATCTAGGGCTTTAAACATAGACATATACACTTGATCTCCCCAGACTCCTTAGAACAGCCATGGTCAAACTGTCGACTGTACCATTAACCCACACCCTTCCCTACCTTATCCCTTAGTGAGAAGTGAAAGTTCTACAAAATTAAGGACGGTAAATTTGGAATGGACACACAACATGGTCTTCAGTGAGTGAGTTAGTCAGGATAGGACATGTGGAAATGAGTACAAGCTAGAAAAACTTAGACATAGGTAGATATTGGTTCACTAACAGAGTGGTGAACGATTGGAATAGGCTGGGTAGACACGTAGTAAGTGCTGAATTAATAGGTAGCTTTAAAAGACGGTTGGATCAGAGTATGGATAGGGATGACAGGTGGGATGGCTAAGTATTGGATTATTTCAATGGCTCAGACTGGTGGGGGGCTGCAGCTGTTGGTTGTCAGGGTACTGGTGAAACGCTCTGTTCCGATGTAAATGAGAATCGAATCTCTCCTGAACAACAGTTGCAGTATGAGCTCTACTGGTCTGTGCCTACTTCACTAGTTCCCACTTGATATGAGCATACGATTCTGTGCCAGCACTAGCAGTCAATAGGTAGCTTTAAAAGACGATTGGATCAGAGTATGGATAGGGATGACAGGTGGGATGGCTAAATATTGGGTTATTCCAAGGGTGGGGGACAAGAAGTTGCCTCGTGTAGGTAATTTAACTGGCCTCTTGCAGTCTCCCCATTTCTTATGTTCTTCTTATTTTCTTATGTAAGTTAATGCGAATAAAGTAAGCGCTAGACATCAAAGACCATATGGCGCTAAGTTTAGCTAAATGGCAAATGATGAAGTAGGATCAGTAGACAGTTTTTGAAGGCAAGCAAAGGTGCGACACTTGGTGTTTTTTGTATGAATATGACATGGGAGGGGAGCAAAATTCAAAGTTGAAGAAGTAGAGCTTGGAATGTCAGGGACAAGTAAGGAAAAAATATTAGTCACTGGCACATAAGTAATTACAGGAGGGATGAGAGAAGTGGAAAGGGAAGAGGCAAGAGAGGGGCTAAAGATATGGTAATAGAAGTGGAAGAGGTAATTGTATTAGATGAAGGAAACAGAGGAGTGGGAGAGGAAGAAGTACGAGTGGAGGAAGGAGGATGGAATGTAATAGAGGGAAAGGTAGCGTTAGCCGCAGTCTGTGGGGTTTAGTGGAGTTGCACTAAGAGAGAGGAACCTGTTGGAAACCACTGAGATGAGCTTCTTGTATAGCTTCTTTAAGTAGGCCATGTTTGAAGCAAAGGGCAGCAACCTCCGATTCAAAAATTTAAATGAAATAGCCTCGGAAGAAGACATTGTTTTTGAGTGCAGTTTGCACAGATGCATTTTGTTGAGCAGCAGTTTGCACGAGTATGGCCAGGTGAGGCACACAGAGACCATCGTGCAGTGGATCTATAGTATTTTGCTGGATGTCTGAATCACCAGCAGTTTTGCCACTGACGGGGAGGAAGAATATAAGGTTTAATCTTACATAAGGCTCCACCTATGTATACATATCTGGAAGATCTTGTGCTTTGAATGTAATTTTTGCAATATTTGTTGGGTACTTGGAACAGCCACAAGTGTTAATGCTATAGCATGACATGAGATATTATGATAGTCTGAATCAGTTCAAAAAGATCAGAACAGCAGCTGGGTCCACTGGGAAGATTTCATGAGGTATGAGAACGGTATTGTATGAGTGTTCAGTTCAGTATCAAAGCATACTGGGAAAGCTTTTCCATCAAGATTTTTGAAGGTGAGTATAGCTTGAGCTTGGGACTCTGAGTCAATAGTATCCAAGCAGGATCTGTCAGGTCATGTGAGGAAGGTTACCCTTCCCACCTGTCGTTGGATGCATTTTTTTTTTTAATTGAAATGTTATCTGAGTAAGGAGCATGAGCAAGGATATGGAAGTATTTGTTTAATTCATGAGAGCCAAAGAGGCAAGATAAAAGGAGGTGATTAGTCGTCGTAGTGGATGGGCGTGAGAGGAGAGGACAGTATGGTTTGTGGAGGAAGGATAGGTCAGAGTTGAGAGTTAGTGGGGAGCATATATATATGTTTCCAAAGTGGTTATAATAGAGAAAGAAATGGTATTGTCGATCCCCGATTTAACGGACTAATGCGGAGGGAGCCCTGTCCGTTGGTGTAAAAAGTCCGTTGCTTGGTTAAAGGCCATAATATGTTAATCCGGAAAAAAAAATCTAGGGTGAAACGCATAACTTTTAGGCAAAAATAAAAACCTTATATAACCGAACATAACCAAACCAAACCTAACATAACCTAACGTAATCTAACCATAACCTATCATAACCTAACATAACTTGAAAGATGTTTTGCCAGGTAAACAATGGTGAGCACTGCCTGAAACCTTTACAGGTGTGTTGAACACACAATGTATAGTATGTACGCCTTCATATTTATATCGATATCGTCCGAGCAGTAGGTATGCTTACCTTTACCTTAGTTGTATGTACAGTATTTACAGTTGCACTCAATGGTTACTCCGAGTTAAAGGGAAGCGTTTGGGTGCAGCCATTAATATTTATGCCCCGCCCACAATCAGCTGATGTACCTAGGCTCCGCCTCCCTTCTTCTTCTAGGCATCAGTGTTGAAACCACCATGGCGTCTAATAAGTGTGTGTAGCATCTCATCCCGAGGTTAACACTTACATGTCAGATAGAATTAAGGTTGCAGAATATCATGCAATATATATTAACATCTGGAAACCATTAAAAATATTTGTTTAAATTTTTGTATACCCACCGCCTCAGTAGGTAAGACCAGTATCTGGTTAAAGCTCCGCAATGTTAGGTTAGGTTAGGTTGGGGTGGGGTTAAGGTTAAGTTGCGGTTAGGGTTTGGGTTTGGTTAAGTTTCTTGAAATAAAAAAGCATCATACTTTGCTCAGAAATAAATAGTCCATGCCTTAAAAATTAGTAGGTAAACCTTATCTAACCTCCCTGAAGCCTACCGGCGCCATAGATAAGATAAAAAAAAAAAAAAAAAAAAAAAAACCTAATCTAGCTATGCACACTTATTAGACGTCATGGTGGTTTCAACACTGATGCCTAGAAGGAGGAGGGAGGAGGAGCCTGGGTACATCAGCTGATTGTGGGCGGAGCATAAATATTAATGGCTGCACCCAGACGCTTCCCTTTGACTCGGAGTAACCATTGAGTGCAACTGTAAATACTGTACATACAACTTAGGTTAAGGTAAGCCAAAAAGTATTTGGATAAATCTGCATAGCTACTGCTCGGACGATATCGATAAATCTAAAGTCATACATACTATACATAGTGTACTCAACACATCTGTGGTTTCAGACGGTGCTCACCATTGTTTACCTGGCAAAACATCTTTCAAGTTATGGTAGGTTAATTATGTTATGTTAGGTTATGGTTAGCTTATGATTAGATTAGGTTATGTTAGGTCTGGTTCGGTCAGGTTTGGTTATATAATGTTTTTATATTTCATTACCCAAAAGTTGGGCGTTTCACCCTAGATTTTAACGGATTATGTTACCGCCGCTACCGCCACCTACCAGATTTCATTTTACACTAATGGACTTTAGTCCGGATCTGGGTTGATTGTCCGCTAACAGAGAGTCTGTTAAATCCGAAGTCCATTAAATCGGGGTCCGTTAAATCGAGGATCGACCAGTAGTAGAAGGGAGACGAGAAGGAGGATGTGTTGATGTTAAGGAAGTAGGTACAAAGGGAGGCTCCCACGGGACTTGAACAAGCTCAACAGTTGCTCCTGGCTCAGACCGAAGCTATTGCTGCCCGGCAGCGGCAGTGGCCTTTACCTATCAGTCCCTCGGTCGTCAGCCACGGAGAAGTGCAAAATGGGGATGTCTACTGCAGCATTCCGGTCATGGAGGCGCTCAATGGAAGGTTGGTTGGGGCTCAATGGCTGGGCGCCGGCGGAAGCTGTCCTGCACATTCGCCTCCACTGTATCCCAGTCCTACAACGCTCCTTGGACGCTTGGTTCAGTATGGATCAGTGGCAGGCACTGGCCATTGAAGAGGCCTTGGACGCATTGCTCTACAGGCGACCAATTAAGTAGCTGACTGGTGTAAGTTCTTCACGGCAAACCAGGAACCCGATGAATCTATTTGTGAGTACTTCACGCGAACTGTAAGTTCAAGTGCCCCTGTTGTGATAATAGCTTGTCCGAGTACGTGCTACTCCATAAGCTAGTGAGTGGTTTACAGAGTGTAGCGTTGAAGGAGGAAGTGTTTCGCATGTGTGAGTCATTCAGTGAAGTGGATTCATTACGCAAGTTTTGTGTTGCAATTGAGCCAGTCCGTATGGACGCCCGCGGCTGTGGCTGCGGCTGCAGTGGTTCTGCTGTCAAATGTACCACAGGCCACAGAAGCCCGCCAATCACCTCTCCGACCCCGCTATGGCAAACGTGGATCTCGTCACAAGTTCGGAAAAGGGGTCGTGTCCTGTGGAGATGCTGGTTTGTCACAACTGTGGCAGGACTGGGCACTTTTGGAGGATATGCAGGAGCAAGGAAAAACAGTCTGCAGCAACCGAGGAACTGGAAGCCTCTGGCATTGTCGTTGCCGCCACAGGGAAGACCCAGAGCCAGATATGTATCTGGGTGACCGTCAGCTATACACGTGAGGGGAGGAAGCCAGCCAGGATTCAAGCGGTGCTAGACACAGGAGCCCAAATGTGTGCGACTGGGCTGGAGCTGCTGGCCACTTAGTATCAAGATGATGTCAGTGAAACATGGGGGAAGCTTGCAGGACGTGACGAATGTGAGCCTGAAGCCCATGGGCTCATTCTCCTGTTACATGCAGTACGGTTACAAATATACGACACAAGAGGTCTTTGTCATGAAGACGGCTACGCGTTGCTACAGCACGTTGCAGACATGCAGGGACTTGGGACTGGTGCACGTCCACTTCCCTCATCAGTCTCCGGTTGCGGCCTCGATTGTCACTGATGTTGCTACGAAGCCGGCTGATAGTGCGCCCACAAGACCATCCACGGTCCCGTTTCCCCCTCTTGAGGAGTACGTACCACAGTTAGAGGAGTGGTTTCTCCGCCACTTCTCCGGATCCACGTTCAACACTGACAAAATCCCCCTGCCAGTGATGGCAGACGAGCCGCACGTCATCCATCTGCTCCCAGACGCCAAACCATATGTTTGCCACACGCCAGCTTTGGTACCAAGAAACTAGGAGGCGGAGGTGAAGAAACAGCTCAACGAGGACATCAGGAATGGGATCCTGGAGCCAGTACCAGTGGGAGAGGCAACGGAGTGATGTGCAAGAATGGTGGTAGTTGCCAAGATGCCAGGCCAGCCCAGACGCACTGTTGATTACCAGAAGCTCAATGCTACCATGCAGGAGAGACGCACCACACTCCCACACCATTCGACATGGTGTCTGGCATTCCCCGCCACACCTATAAGACTACAGCTGATGCCCACTGGGGCTTCCACCAGGTTGAGTTGCAAGAGGCCAGCAGGAAGCTCACTACCTTCATCACACCATGAGGCCACTACAAGTACCGTAGAACCCCAGTGGGTCACTGTGCTGCTCCTGATGCATACACCATAAGGTTTGACGACGCCATCGCGGGAATTCCAAGAAAATTAAAGTGTATAGACGACACCCTGTTGTTCAATGCCAGTGTGGAGGACACATTCTGGTATGCATATATTTTTCTGGAGACTTGTGCTGTGAAAGACGTTACCCTCAAGTTAGAAAAAATTAAGTTTCGCAAGAGAAAGGTGAACTTTGTGGGTTTTCATGTAGGCTGGGATGCCTACAAGCTTACTGAAGAGAGGCTGGCAGCCGTCAGAAACTTCAGCATGCGTGCTGAACCGACACTGACTGACATCCGATCCTGGCACAGATTCATCAAGCAGCTAGCACCCTTTCTCGCCACCACACCAGTCATGGAGCCGTTCCACGAGCTACTGCGAAAACCAAAGGGAACGAACGTATACTGGGGATGCTAACCTGCAGGAAAAGTTTCAGCAAGCCAAGGACATCATCTGCAAACATTTTTTTAAATTTATTTATTTATTTTTTTTTTTACATCAAATATCTTTTGCGGCCGGTAAGCATTGATGGAGGCTTATTGATGGTCGGCCTCCACCTGTTAGTGGCTCAGGTATTTAGATTTTTATAGTGACGCCTCTAAAATCTCACATTTTCTCTTATAATGAGTGCGAGAGAGGTTTCCCTGCTGCACTGCCTCAAAGCATATTCACATTGCAGGTCCCATTTTGAGGACATTATGGCAGCAATTTTAGGTAATCTTTGGCCACTCGGCAATAATACCAGAGATAGAAAAGGGGCCAATGGATATCAGAGGATCGAACCTGGGACCCTGGGTTGTCATGCCCGCAATCTGACCACTGCAATACCGCTTCTCCAAGGAGGGCCTTATCTTTTATGACAAGGACAGACCTACCGTTGTGGTGACAGACTGGAATAAGGTTGGCATTGAATTCGTTGTCCTGCAACAGTACTGCTCCTGTCCGATGAAAGAGGCCTCCTTCTGCTGTAACAGTGGGTGGTGCCTCGCGCTGTGTGACAGCTGTCACCTCACACCCGCGGAGCCAGGGTACGCCATTTTGAGGACAATTTTGGGTAATCTTTGGCCACTCGGCAATAATACCAGAGATAGAAAAGGGGTCAATGGATATCAGAGGATCGAACCCGGGATCCTGGATTGTCATGCCCGCACTCTGACCACTGCACTACCGCTTCCCCAAGGAGGGTCTTACCTTCTATGACAAGGACAGACCTACCGTTGTGGTGACAAACTGGAGAAAGGTTGGCATTGAATTCGTTGTCCTGCAGCAGTACTGCTCCTGTCCGATGAAAGAGGCCTCCTTCTGCTGTAAGAGTGGGTGGTGCCTCGCACCGGTGGAGGGAGAGGCTCTGGCCGTCGCCTAGTGCCTCCATAAAGCTCACCTCTTCCTGCTTAGTTGCCCAATCTCGTAATCACCCCCGACCACCGCCCGCTAGTCAAGCTTTTGGGTAACAGAGCGCTGAAGGACATCGCAAATCCAAGGCTGTTCGCCTTGAAGGAGACGTTGCAGTTGCAGTATAAATTTCAGATTAAGTATCTCCCAGAGAAAAGAAATTCTGCTGCAGATTTCCTGTTGCTCTACCCCGCGTTGTGTGCACTGCCAGACACTACAGATGAGAAGCAGACCAGCGACATGGAGGTTGCTTTGGCGGCTGCAACTGTCGCCGCGCTCGACAGCAGTTACTACATCGTTCTGGACAGCATGGCAGTGGCACAGGCAGCTGCCGAGGACCCGGACTATCTACTTACCAAGGTGACAACCGGTGATTGGCATCCCCATCGAGCTCAGAAACTGGCTTGTCTGCGCGTTTTACAGGGTCAGGGACAGGTTGGCAGTGTCCCAAGGACTGGTGATGTATATATATGAGCAGGGGTCCGTTTTCCTGGTGATTCCTGATGCGCTCATACAACATGTAGCAGTAAACCTCCATGCTGACCATCAAGGTCTCCATGGGATGTTAGGGAGGGCAAGGCAGGCGGTATATTGGCTTGGCATGGAAGGCGTCCTGCAGCACCACAGAAACGCCTGCGTTACCTGCAATGCTAACTCACCGTCGCAAGTAGCTGAGCTCCTCACTTTGACATCCCGGTCCCAATACCTGTTTCAATACATGGTGGCAGACTTATTCCAGCTTCAGGGATAAATGTGCTTGGCTTATGTCGATAGCTTACTGGGTGGCTGGAGTTAGCACACTTCCCCAGTGGTACCGCATCGAGCACGCTTTCATCAGTATTCCGCCAGTACTTCCAGCGATGAGGTGCACCAAGGTAGTTGGTAGTGCAGTGGTCAGTGTGTGGGCATGACAACCCAGGGTCCTGAGTTCGATCCCCCGATATCTGTTGGCCATTTTTCTATCTTTGCTATTACTGCCAACTAGCCAAAGATTACCCAAAATTGCTGCCATACTGTTCTCAAAACGGAATCTGCAATGTTATATGTTTTGTAACAGCGCAGCAGTTAGCCTCCTCGCATTCATCAGAGAAAAAGTGAGAAATTAGAGGCATCACTATAAGAAATCTAATAACCTGAGCCACTAACAGGCAGAGGCCGACCATCAATACTTACCAGCCACAATAGGTATACAGTAAAACCTCGATATAATGAACCAATTGGGGCAGGGGGTCTGACGTGGTATCCAATAATCCGTTATATCCGAAGTTCGGTAAAAATACAGAACGAGTTCGCTATATACGGGGTCTCGTGCGTTAAGACGTGTTCATACAGAGTTGTTACAGTACTGTAGGTAGTAGGTACGTAGTAAGTAGCAAGTGGCGAGAGCACAAGTGCGACCAACCCTTCACAGTGAGAGCTAACTGTAGACTGAGTGGCGTGCGTGTCGGCGCGTTCATGTTCAAACAAAGTGGAGAGTTCGGCCGGCTTACTCCACGCCTCGGATATAACGAACTTCGGTTTCATTATATCAGACTTGGTTCGGCCAGGAAATGACGTTCGTTACATCCGAAATTCACTATAAGTGGGTTCGTTATATCGAGGTTTTAGTGAAAAAAAAAAAAAAAAAACTGAATCGGTCTCTACAGGCGGCGGGACAAACCTAACTAGCGAGGAGATGGGAACTTTCCTCGGGAGATGGGGGTGGAGCAAAAAGTCGCGTCCATCCACTTCCCGCAGTCAAATTGCCGAGCAGAAACAGCAGTCAAGTCTGCCACAAGACTGCTTCGCACTAACACAGGCGCCGGTGGCAGGCTTGACACCGACAAGGCGTCATTGGCATTACTGCAGTAGTTGGTGAACGAGACTCAAGCTGACTGTCTTTGCTTATGTGGGTATTGATACTGATTCCCACCCACAAAGCTGTGCCTTCATCATCCTCTCTGTTGTCTGCCTGCTGCGACCAGCAATAACCCAAAAACAGGGCACGTTAGCTACCCCGTCGAGTCAGCCTCCTGTAGGGTGCCCCTTCTGGATAGCTGGAGGCATTGGTCCTTCTGAACGTAAGCTAAGGCAAGTGTGTTCACCACCTTGATGCAGCACAGGCTCGAGTGCATCCCCAGCCTCCACAATCCTGTTTCATAGTCACCATAATGCTGGGGACTGGTCTGCTAGCGAGCCTGTGGAGTTATACTGGATCTAAAATACGTATACCACCTATCACGAAACCCTTACTAATGCATTAACTAGTCATATGTGTTTAAAGTTTTCCACTCTTAACACTCAAAAATTTGTTACTTTAAATGTATATTTTCAACTTATGACTGCAATTTCAAATAAACCATTAATTAATATCATTACTATCATTATAATTATAATCATCATATCTAGCAATCAGACAATACTCCTTAAGCAGAGGCGGGTAAAAGGAAAATATCCAGTCCTTTGTCATCTTTATGTGACAAATGAAATTTTCAATAAGTGGAACTGAAGATAAGGGTACAGTGACCATCACTGTAAACTTAAACATATAAATAATTTGTTACTCTCGCGAGCCTAGAAACACATTGCACTAGCTTGACAAGCTTTTACAAGTATTTGTGTGTAGAAAAAAATCAACAAAATGACACAGTATGACAATGGTATCTTTGAGCAGTGCATAGAAAAAATTATAAATTAATGAGGAAAGATACTATGAATATTGATGAAATGTAAGTTATAAGCAGGAAAGCAGGAGTGACTATAATTTTTTAAGAAAAGCAAATTATATGTTGTGTGTTACATTTTGGAGAGATGAATCTAAAAGTATATAATGAACAGAAGCAAAATAGCATAGATGAATTGCTTATAATGGAGTAAGAAATATAAGCAGTGATTGGAAAGGACAGATGCTTCGTCCAAATCTCACCAGTGTTGTGAATGAGGAGGGATAAGATGAGACACACCAAGAACACAAAGAAAATTACATTAGGTATGAATGTATACATACATTGGGGTGGGTGTGGTCAAGTGGCTCTTTAGTACAATGTTCGGCTTGTGGCCTAAGAGTTGTGAGTTCGATCCTGGTTCACAACAGCTTCTTGGTGACCCTCGTTAACCCTAGCAGAACTATATGGTCTAAAGATATCTAGTTTTAGGGGATTATTTAAACACCTTTTTTATATAAACTATGTATTATATACCTAGTAAGGGTTTGAGCTTAGCTTTTATTACCTTGCTTCGTATTTGCTTTTACCTGACTTACTCTTGAAGTAATTCATGTTCCAAGTTTGCTTCACCTCCATCCCCAATCTATTCCAGCAATGTATACTTCTATTGGACCTCCATCCCTGCCTCTATTTCTCCTACTGTCCTCTTGACAGGGTCTGGTGACAAGTGGGATTTTTTAAAACCTATTTTTGTTTGCCCTTGGCTAGTACCCTAATAATAAGTAGAAAAAAAAGAAAAGAAGCTAAACTCACTGAAATTGTTCTACCATAGTCCCAATCAAGTCCTCTTTATATTATATACAGAGTAATTAGATCATTTGTTTCACTTCCTTTTCATTGGCTATTTCCATCAACCCAATCTCTCATATGACAACAGATTTCACTAGCGTACAACATTACACTAGCTGTACAGAACACATACAGGTGCCTCTCTAGTTTGAAACCGAGTCCTCTCATTGTCAATATAAATATAATTTTCCTGGATGTCCTCTATCCACTCATAATTTTCAACACTACCATACTTCCTATACCCATTTAAAAAGTTAATGCATAAAAATGTATTTCTAAGCACTATAATATTTTTTGCTGTTTATTGAATAACAAAAGTGCTATATAACATAACATCCCAAGAACAGTCCACTTAACCATGTAATCATTATGGACCCAAACCTTTTTATAAATAAATAAAAAGAACTAGCTTAATACTTTAAACAAAAAGCTGTTAAGTGTAATTGGAGACAGACATGGCTGAGACAGGAGGGCAACTGGGGGAAATCACTCATGAAATCTAAAGATAAGTACACCATAGACTTCTGATATGCGAGGGATGTGTTCCAAAAAGCTGACGCATAGTGTGAGTAATAATTTTTTTAAATGGAGAAAATAGGATTGTGGTCTGGAGGGTTTCCTAAATGTTTAATTTATAATTTACTTACATTTTCATACCAATATAACACAAAAGCAGTACCATATGGAAACATTTGTATCATATTTCATCATTTTAAGGTGATATATGATCACAAACAGGGAAAATGAACACATGTAAAGGGGAAAACGGGAAAAATTATTATGGGTAGTGGAAAACAGGAGGTTGAGACATCTCTAGCCTCCATCTACCTCACAACTCTCACCACCTCGCACACCACTCTCCAGCACCATTACGAGTAGCAAGAACATAAACAACACAAACCACTGCTTTAGACTCGCCAGCCCGAGGTCCAGGGAAGTAGTGGCTGCTGGAAGCTCCACCTGAGTGGTTGTGGGTTGGGTGTATCATGTAGAGGGCACCAATTCACCATTGCTATCTTGAAGGCATTCAATTTCTTGCAATTCTACTGGAATCAGTAGCATCCAGCATCTGTTCATGGATTTGTGTATAGTAAAACTTGTGGACAAGACCATAACAATTTATCTATTTATCTATATACCCGGCTGATATCCCTTTGAGGATGGGTGGTCAAGACAATTTAATATCCCTTACCATTCTACACCTTGTCTCATTATAGGAAAAAACAATACAGATGAAGAGCTCCCCAGCCCAATCACTCCATTCCCTTCAGTCAATTTTTATGATATATAGGTAATGCAATAGCAGCAATCTTCCAACCTGGCTGCTAATGTGTAGCCAGGCTGGACCGATAACAACAAACACACAAAATTATGAATACAGTCAAACCTCGGTTTTCGTACGATTCGGTTTTCGACTTTTTTCGTCAAAATTTTGTCCCAGTTTTCGTATTTTTGAATTGAAAATGGTCCATACCAAACTCATCCGCCTGCCCGTGTGACTCAGCCACTCATTTCTAAGAATCGAGCACCCACACAAAGCATCTGATGCGTTCGTGACTCATTCGGCCTTTGTTTCTCGTTGAGTGAGCATCACCCCGCGCGTTTATCCAAAACATTTTATAATAATTAATTGTTTTTGTGGTTTTTATTGAGTGCAACTGCTAAATAAGCCAACATGTGGCCAAAGAAAGCGAGAAACACAATAGAGTTCAAGAAAGAACAAAGTATGAAAGTGGCGTAAGCGTGGCCGATCTCGCAGGATGTACGGGAAGTCCACATCAACGATCAGTTCCATCCTGGCGAAGAAAGAAGAAATCAAGGAAGCTAATCTTGTGAAAGGGATAAATGTGCTAATGAAACAGAGAACGCAAACAATCAAAGATGTTGTTGGTGTGGATCAACGAACAACAGTTAGCGGGAGATAGTGTTTCGGAGGCGATAATTTGTGAAAAGGCAAGGCTGTTGCATGCAGATCTCCCAAAGAAAATGCCTGGAATGCTGGAGTGCTGCTGGTAGTGGATTTAAGGCCAGCAGAGGCTAGTTTGACACATTCAAGAAGCAAACTGGCATACAGAGTGTGGCAAGGCAACAAAAGTCTTCAATAAAGGTAAAAGTTATGTTAAATGTTCATTTGTCCATTTCATTAGTCATTTATATTCATTTTTCATTGTTTTCTGTATGTAAAACTTAGGTTATTCTCTATAAAAAAAATTTTTTTTTTAAATTTTGGATGTCTAAAACGGATTAATTGGATTTATATTATTTCTTATGGGAAATATTGCTTCAGTTTTTGTACAATTCGGTTTTCGTCAAACATTTATTTTAACGGATTAATCACGAAAACCAAGGTTCCACTATTGTACTTTAACGTGAGATTAATTAATCAGATATATTTCAAATTATGAATATTGTACTTTAACTTTAAAATTAATTAATTGAGTATAATTCGAGAAATATCAGTATTATTATTGTGAGAGATGTATACACTCTGCATCTTTGAGCTCAGCATCTATAAACTTAGAATTTAAGTCAATTGATAAAATAAATAATATTTTTTCTGCAAAAGACAATGAAGAACAAGTTCTTCACATTTGAATTGCGCATGGGAGTAATTCTACCATTTGCTGCCAAGAGGCTTGCCCCCCGTTCGGTAGCGACTCCCGCAGCGATCATGAGCCGAGCTTAGCCAATCACAACGCCGCGTTTCCTAGCGATGGCATCGATATCATCACTACGCGTCACTATGCTCTCAGAGCATGAGCCGAGGGGACTTGGACTGAGACTGGTAGACTGTGTTTATATTTTAGCCGCAGATTCTTAGATTTCCACTGTCGAAGATAATTTATTATACGAAATGTGTTATTTACATCCAAGTACGTTGGGAGAGCTAAAAATTTATCAGCCACACAATCACATACGCTCTATCACTACGTTCACAAGAGTTTACGGCTTCTTTTATCTCCTCACATCTTCTTACCACCTAAATACTGCATTTACTGCGGCTATAATTGCTCCAGACTGTATTATATGTTAATCAGCAAGTTTTTTCTACGGCGATAAAGGTGCCCACGAAGAGGGTGCGCCGCCATGTTGGCTCAATTAGCTGATTATCTCAGCACGGAAAAAAAAAAAAAAAAAAAAAAAAAAAAAAAAACCCCAGCGACATCGCTAGTGTCCAGTATCGTTCGGCGGGCAGAATCTGTACCCCCCCCCCCCCTCGCTGAACGCGCCTTTGGCTTCCATTCTGAGTTGGCACCATATTAAAGGCAGTACTACACAGAGGTTCCTTGGGCAAACATGATTTCTGTTAACAGGAACCTATAGATCAAAATGCAGACAATTCACTTACACATGATGAGTGTGCCAAAACTACACATGGACAGCAAAAAGATACCATTACAAAGGCTATATACAATATACACACCGAACAATTTGAATTCGTGCCTTTCTTCATCATGATGCCATGCTATTCAGGAACACATGCACAACGATTCTGTATTGTACTGACTCTGATGGTAGTTAGAGGCTTTGTGGCATAGTAGTACATAGTTGTTCTCTAAATGTAAATAATGCTGAGCCCAAACTTGCAATGAGTCAAAGCTTTACCTAGTAGTTAAATTTTCAGATATAGTAAACATTAATACAAGTAGATTTATTGATTTTATACAGTAATTTGTAGTTATTTATTTCAATAGTTAATAGTTAATAATTTGGCACGAGCAAAGATTTCTTAGACAAACCATTGCTGAAAGAATGCACTGTGATGGAGCTTTATTTTTTTCTCATTCATATTATCCTTCATTATCATTATCATAAATAAGATAAAAAAAAGCAGGGAGAAGACATAGAAGGAAGAGAGGAAAATGTACTTATGACCCTCTGAGTCTATCATTATTATGCACATAACCAAATTATAATACATTTCCCTAATTTCTATTCTACAGTGTTCCCTTACTATGTGCAGGGGATAGGATATAAACATCTGCATATATAAAAATAAATCCACCAATAATTGATGCATCCCTCAAAATGCCCCATTACCTTATAAAATGGAATAATTACTCAAAGAACTGTTGTATCTAGTGACTAGATGATTAAGCAGAATTGATATCGAGAATCGGAAGAGGCAAGTATTTTTCAGTTCTTTTTGTTTCTCAGGTTGCCTGACCGAATAGCCTAAAGCTCCTGAGATAAGCCAGAGCCTGGATCAGGTTTTCCCACAGGGCCTTCATAGAGTGTATGTTGTGTTGTTAATGTGGGTTCCGGACAAATGTTCGTATAGAAAAAGTTCGTATGGCAATAATTCGTAGGATAAAGTTCGTTTGCCTAAATTACGTCAGGATAAAGTACGTAGGGTATAAAGTTTGTCATGTAAAAAGTTCGTAATGGAAAAAAATCGTAATGGAAAAAATTCGTAAGGTTAGATGTTCGTCGTGCAAATGTTCGTTAGAAAAATGTTCGTACGCGCAAAAGTTCGTATGGAAAAAGTTCGTATGCAAATGTTCGTAAGCAAAACGTTCGTACGCAAATGTTCGTCAGGGATAAGGTTCGTCTGACAAAAATACGTAAGTAAAAGTTCATACGCTAAAGTTCGTATACAGATGTTCGTATGGTATAAAGTACGTATGTAAAATATTCGTAGGCGGCGGTGGTGGTGGTGATGCTGGTTGTCATCAGGGTCGGCTGTCAGCGACATCCCACCATTTCTCATGGATTTCGGACAAAAGTTCGTATAGCAACTATCCATAGTAACTTATTACCATACAAACATGCTTACGAGCCCATGAGAAATGGTGGGATATCGCTGAGAGCCGACCCTGATGAGAGAGTGTGTGTGTGTGTGTGTGTGTTAAGGTGGTGGTTGTGATGGTGGTGTAATTGTTGTAGTAGTAGTAGTAGTTGTTGTATTATATGGAGAGGAGTAGTAATAGTAGTATATGGAGAGCAGTAGTAGTAGTATAGTATTATTATTATTATTATTATTATTATTACTATTACTATTATTATTATTATTAGTAGTAGTAGTAGTAGAAGTAGTAGTAGTAGAAGTAGTAGTAGTAGAAGTAATAGTAGTAGTAGTAGCAGCATATGGAGGAGGGTATTAGTAGTAATATGTGGATGATGGAAGTAGTAGTAATAGTAGTAGTAGTAGAAGTATATGGAGAATAGTAGTAGTAGTAGTATTTATAGTAATACACACAGACGCACGCGTTTGTGTGTATTATTACTACTACTGCTACTACTACTGTACTACAATTACACTATCACGAACTTGACCACCATCACCACCACAACTCTCTCTCTTTAATCCATTATTTAATTTAATGACATGCATTCACATTAATGAGTACTATTACTACAAAAAACGTCTTGGAGAAAATGTTTCACAATTGGCAACATGTTTAGCGATTCTGACAATCGGTGATTGGCTGTCAGACCACGAGGAGAGCGGGGCGGAGGAGTATGTGCAAAAATGTGTCAAAGAACGGGAAAACGCGTACAGGACCCGTACAATATCGGTATTCGTACTTGTCTATCTTGCTTTTAGTGTCATTGCCGTTGGCATCGTCAGAGGTAGCGCGTTTCACGTGGGCGAAGGCGGCTGCTGTAGGTCGCCTGAGACCGTTTAGTATAGTTGTTTCAAGATGGAGGTGGTGTCGGGATGTATGCGGTCCCGGATTGCCTACGAAGGATTTTTCTATGTGACAGATTATGTGAGGGTAGACAAGACCTACATGAAGTGCAGCGTGGCGAAGGGCATGTGTTGTAAGGGCCGCGGAATTTGGACCGCTGAGGGCTTCGTGAAAACCGCGGAGCATAGCCACGCACCAAATCAGTCTGTTATCGAGCGTGCAAAAGCACGCGCTGTGATGAAAGAAAGGGCTGAGGGGACCGTGGAGCCAGTGCATGCAGTGAGGGATGCGGCTGAAAGGGACATGAGCTTGGCTGCCAGGGCTGACATGCCACGGGAAGGTGACATTAACCGCAGCATCAGACGCTACCGCAAGCGAGCAAGGCAAGCTCCTGCTGAGCCGGCGACCATCGGTGATCTCGTCATACCACCGGAGCTTGGTCTGACCCAAGAGTTGCAGAGCCTGCCTGCGACACGCTTCTTGTTGTATGACAGCGGCGATGATGAGGCCTACAATGACAAAAGGATAGTACTGTACAGCAGTGACTGGGGACTGCAGAATCTGGCCTACAGTCTTCACTGGGCAGCTGATGGCACGTTCAAGGTCTCTCCAGTACTCTTCCAGCAGCTGTATACAATACACGCCACCGTCCTGGGCATAACAGTGCCTTGTGCATATGCACTGCTGCAAGACAAGAGCGCACACACCTACAGGCAGGTAGGTTCAAGCACGGATTCAAGCTCGATAAAGTTAGATTAGAAAAAGGAAATAGGAAGAAATTGGTTCTCAATCAGAGTGGTAGATGACTGGAATAGACTCAGTAATCAGGTTGCTAGTGCAGTCAATAGTGAGCTTTTAAAGAAGATTAGGCAAATTTATGGATAAAGACGATAGGTATGTACGTATGTTTAATACAGGGACTGCCTTGTGTGGGCCTGCTGGCTTCTTGCAGCTTCCCTTATGTTCTTTTGTTCTTAGGTGCTGAGCAAAGTGCGCGCAGCCATACATGAGAGTCACCCAGACGCCCCGGGCCTCGGTGGCACCATGATGACTGATCTCGAACGAGCAGCTATGAACGCGTTCCAAGAAATCTTCCCCCAAAAGCTGCAGTCCACCTGCTTTTTTCACCTCGCCCAGAACGTCTGGAGAAAGGTGCAGAACGTCAGACTCCAGCAGCGATACGCCGATGACGCCGACTTTGCGCTGCAGGTGAGAAGTATTTCAGATTTGTTCATGTTTATAAGTTCGCAATATTTGACTTACACACACACACACACACACACACACACACACACACACACACACACACACACACACACACACACACATTCACTCACTCTTACACTCATTCACATTCGCACATTCACTGCAGAAGCCTTTTCAATTAATACAACTAACGATAAATATCTTTGCAGGTGCGGAGCCTGCCGGCTATCGCGTTCCTGCCCCCCGTCGATATTCCTGCTGCGTTTTATGCGGTAGCCGGTTCCCTGCCAGACGACTGCATCAACCTAGTCACGTACTTCGAGAATACGTACATAGGCCGCGAGCTTGGTGGTAGATGGAGGCCCCCAGCCTACGAGCTGAAAGAGTGGACCCAGTTTCAGCGCACACTCGATGGGTTGGGTCGCACGAACAACAGCATTGAGGGGTGGCACTGGAGATTTGCAGGAAGAGCTGGTGTCCATTCCAACGTCTTCAGCCTGATCCAACGAATTCAGGCCGAGGAAGAACACTGGCGAGTGGAGGTGGCAAAGGTGCAGGCCGGGGCGGCACTGAAACGCCGGAAGCCTCAGTGGGAACAGCTAAGTGATCGTCTCACAACTCTGGCACACCGACGCCGCGATGGAAATATTAACATCATGGACTATGTGCGCAGTGTGGCTCACAACTTCACATTCTAAAATGTCCTTTCTATTTCTTTCTTTTTGTGATAACTGAAGTTTGTTTGCTGCAGGCAATTTTTTTTTTTTTTTAAAGGTTTATTATGTAATAATGTACACTTATACATGGCATATATATACAAATGTACATGTTACACAAAGCGGGGAGCCCGCCGGTGTAGTAGTGAGTCAAGACATTGCGGTGTGTCCCGCGCGTGGCTTGTCTGTTACTGGTGGGTGGTGGCGGTCCTCACCACCCGTCGCCCGGCTGGGCGTGGGCGGCGATCAGCGCGGGGGGGTGCTGTTCGCAGCACCTTCAGCAGCACATTTGTGTCTCCTGCAGGAGAACCAGGTCCAGGTCCTCCTGGAAGACGGCTTGCAGTACCTGGTGTTTCTTGGGGCGGAGGCCCTGCACATTCCACTGCAGCACCCTCAGCGTGGGCGCCGGCGCGTGGGCTGGGTGGGCGGTGCTTTCACTCTGCACCTCCATCTTGGTTGTGGGCGTGCGGTGGGTGGAGAGGGTGTTGGGTGGGCTCCCTCGTCGTTGAAGGTGACGGTGGGGGCTGGAGGGCGCCCCCTAAGACGTCGGTGAGCATCTCTTCGTGGAGGAGTGCTTCGAGGTCCTGCTCGGTGATGGCTG
>JAXIVD010000188.1:170000-187500 GCA_036785275.1 Cancer borealis | reverse complement strand
GTGCACAGGATGTAACCCTAAAACCGTGCATGAGATGCCCTGCACCACGGCCCCCTGCAGCCCTGTACTGCGGCCTTCTGCAGCTCAGTAGCCCTTCAGCACCACGGCCTCCTGCAGCCCTGCACCGCGGCCTTCTGCAACTCAGTAGCCCTTCAGCACTGCAGCTACTGCATCGCGGCCTCCTGCAGCCCTGCACTGCGACCTTCTGCAGCCCTGCACTGCGGCCTTCTGCAGCCCAGTAGCCCTTCAGCACCGCAGTTACTGCACCGCGGCCTCCTGCAGCCCTGCACCGTGGCCTTCTGCAGCTCAGTAGCCCTTTAGCACTGCAGCTACTGCGGCCTCCTGCAGCCCAGCAGCCCTTCAGCACCACAGATCTGCACCGCAGCTACTGCACCGTGGCCTCCTGCAGTCCTGCAGTCGCCCGCCCGGAGCCCTGCAGTCACCAGCCCGGAGCCCTGCCGCGACCACAGCCCTGCAGTCGACAGCCCGGAGCCCTGCCGCGACCATACCCCAGCAGTCGCCAGCCCAGAGCCCTGCCGCGACCACACCCCAGCAGTTGCCAGCCCGGAGCCCTGCCACGACCACAGCCCTGCAGTCGCCAGCCCGGAGCCCTGCTGCAACCACACCCCAGCAGTCGTCAGCCCGGAGCCCTGCCGTGACCACAACCCTGCAGTCGCCGCCCGATGTCAACACACACGCTCTTGCTGCCAGCACGGAGCCGTCAACCAACCCTCATACATGGTATGTAGCAAACACGCCCTTGCTGCCAGCACGGAGCTGTCAACCAACCCTCATACATGGTATGTAGCTGCACCTGCATCGTCACTGCTCCTCATGCATCCTCCACGGAGCATCGCACCTTAGCAGCCCAGATGACTTCTACAGCCCCCCGCCCTCCTGCAGCCGTACCCTGCAGTCACGCCATCAGTGCCTCTCGTCATCACGCCTCTCCACCTCATCAAGACTTTTTATGGCATATGTTTGTCTCTATGTATTATGTATATATTTTTACGTTCCTCCTTCCTCGTCACTAGGGGGGAGTGATGTAGCAGTGTCTCTTTAAGAATGCGCGCCGACACAGAGAACTGCGCCCTTGTAAGGCACACTATTTTATTTCACATATTAAAATTTTTCATTCATAAATTCTCGTGTGTGTGTATATATATATATATATATATATATATATATATATATATATATATATATATATATATATATATATATATATACACCATACAACACATTCCTGTACATACACTTATTGTTACCTATTTTCTACACACTTTCATTACTCCATCTACATTACCATTCACACCATCGCATAACACCACATTATTTTTTTATCGTGTTGCCTTATTTTGTATATATATAATTTTGTCAAACCATCTGTCCGAAGGCTTTAAAGGACTGACAATGCCAGGATAACCTGCTGGTCTAGCCTTCCATCTGGCAACTGAATGGTTTGCGCCATTTTGCCTTAACAGCCTCAATGTTTCCCACTATATAAAAAGGAATATATAAAGAGATGCTATTGGTATGATTTAGCCATTTCTCTTGATTTTGATGCCCATTCTGATTACTGAATAATGCTGTAAGAAATAACTCCGACTTTTTTTTTTATAGTCGGAGTTATTTCTTACAGCATTATTCAGCAATCAGAATGGGCATCAAAATCAAGAGAAATGGCTAAATCATACCAATAGCATCTCCTTATATATCCCTTTTGTTTTACCTCCCCAGTCTAAGCAAATCTGAGGACCTGGTGGGAAAGACCAAATGATTTTAAGGCACTTTGAAGTCTACAGGGAAAATACGACATTTTAGCCCCCCACACTCTTTTCTCAAAGTCTTCGGGGAAAATACCCCAATTTCGCCAAACAAACCCAAGTTTTTTGGGCAGATCATGTATTTTCCCCGAAGACCTTTCAAAATTATAAAAAAGTACTTTTTTTTTTTTTTACAAAAATGCGGTACTATCCCGTAGAGTCAACATCTCTGATCCTTTCTGAATTTACCATCACAATAGTCTACGGACTTTCCTATAAGAACCGTTGTGATTTTTTATGCTTAAATTTACATATTGTACATAGCAGCCATGAAATATTCAGACTAAGGTAAAAACGGCCATCCATAGTTTCTCCAGCTTTAAAATAGCAGCTCGCAAAGCAATATGAACCGACATAACTTCACGCCGTCATCACCTTCAGTCCCCCTGAATCAATGATAAGTACATTGAAATTTCTAGGAAGGAATTAGATGTCTACTTCACTAATTCCCAATAGATATAGGATCTAATTGACAAATGTCTAGTTTTTTTGTGTGCTTGTCTTTCCATAATAGGTCGAAAGTAACCCTACCAGCTGTTAACAAGTGGGTTTAAATTTTAATAAGACTGAGGTGCACATATTATCCTACCTATAATTTGAACTAAAACTTTAACTCTATTCTTTCTTCTTTGTGGTAATAGTTTCCTCAGGTGGCTTGTTGAGGGCAAAAGCCGTAACACAAAGTATAACTCACATGAAGTAAGGCTGCAACAAAAACATATTTCATGATCCTGTTGCGGCCTGGCCCATTTTGGGTCAGGTCACTATGATGGATCTTCTGTGCATATTATTGAATATTATATACATGCATTTGATTACTTCATACAAATGTTCAACTCATTGCCTTACAATCGTCACATATAGTTTTTTTTGCTTCTTACTTTACAGATAATGGACCTCCTATCAAAAAGAAAGAATGAAAGAAAGGTGAGTCATTTGCGAATGGGGTTCTGATGATGAAAAATCTTTAGATGAATCTTACAATCCATTTTCAAACTATGATTCCTCAGATGATGCAGATGACACCTCTACTTCAGGAAACGACCCTATAGAATGTAAGACCATCGAGGTGACCTGCAACTATAAGTTCCAGAACATTCAATCTTAGTTCTACTGAGAAAATGACAATAACACCACAAACTAGCGAAGATGGACATATTTATGCAACATAATTTTGACGGATAACATCCTTGATATGACAGTAGTAACTAATAATATATATGCTCAACCAACTATTGATGGTGCCATATTAACACGGAGATCAGGGATGAAACAATGGTACCTAACAAGGGAAGAAATAATGTATAAAGTGCATGGGGTTGGTATGGAAATCTGAGCTATCTTTGTAATGGTACAAAAAAGAAAGTATGATTATCCATTTGTGTACAAACACATGACCAGAAATAGGTTTCAGAATCTTTTGAGAATCTTACACTTTAGATACAACAAAGCCTCTTCAGATGTAAATAGGTTATATAAAAATCTCCCATTTCTTAAAGAAAAAACTTGTTAGCAGATTGCAGACATTTTGTAATCTAATTGTAGATGAGACTCTAATTCCATTCAGAGGGACAATACATCCTTGGCATAGCATATAAATACGAATGTAAGGTATACAAATTATATGCCCCAGAAGGTTAAACTTGCAACTTTCAAGTGTATTCATGGAAGTCAGTCACTGCCTCATTACAAACATTACAAACTTTTGCATGTAATCCTATTCAGTTTCTTCTTGTGTCCTTTTGTTGTTCTGTCGTCCCACAAAAACAGATCATTTCTATAAATTTTATCCAGACCTTTTGAGGCTCTACACAAGGGATCGGCAACTTTTCAGTGGTAGGGCCAGAGAAAGCTTCAGGAGTAGCCTGCAGACTGGAGTGCCAAAGAGAACCCAAAAGTGACAGTGTACAAAAATCTTATAGAAAAGCAGGCAAACCAGTGACTAGATTACAAGAAATTTATTAAAAATATGCAAATCATTGACTGCAGAAAAGTTTGACAATATACACAAAAAATATAGAAAAGCAGAAAAACCAGTGTTTATATTTCAAGAAATTTATTGAAATACATGCAAATCAGTGAATGCAGAAAACTGTTTGATCAAGAGACATGCAAATTAGTGGGATGGTTGGTGCTGTTTGCCATGGAGAAGTGATTCAATGTCTGGTCAATTGATAAGGTAGACAAGAGCAGAATGTCATTGAGGTGGCGGTCACTTAGCAAGGAGCGAATGCAAGACTTTGTATATTTCATTTTTGAAAAGTTATTCACAACAGTAAGTGCTGCCAAACATGGCAACAATGCATTTTACATGCTCAATGTAATTTGGAAATTTGTTAGAAGGGAGGACGAAGTTACGGAAGAAGGACAGTGGAAAAGTGGTATAGTACTTAGCCTTCAGTTCGTCATTACACTGAAGCTCCACCAACTCCATCTGCAGGGGAAGAGGGGCTTCGTCCACAGGGAAATGCAAGGGAGAGGTGAACAGTTTGAAGCCTGGAGCCAGTGGCCTGACACCTGTGAAACGAGAGGTAAGTTCTTCCCGCAAAGAGTTGATAACATCAACACAAGTGTTCAGGTCCACGTCGTCAGGTGTACAAGCCGCAATACGAGAATGATGCATAAACTGACCAGCAGCCAGTTCAGCCTCCCACAAATGCAGCTTTATCTTGAAGGCGGTGATGAGCGAAAACATGTCTACGACTAGAATGTTTTTGCCTTGCAGCCTTCCAGTTGTTGCTGGGAGATGGTTGGTCATCACGCACACAAGACGGAACAGATCGAGGAAGTGTTGCTTCACACACTGAAGCACGGCGTTGAAGATGTCATGCCCAGTGATAGTGCCATGCAATGGAGCAAGCTGGAGAAACTTCTCATAAACCTGAACGACAGCAGTGACTCCACGAATGAAAATCGCCAGCTGGGCTGTGTCCTTCATGTCTGTACTCTCATCAAGAGCAAGAAAGAAGGCATTGAAATTTGAGCAACAGACAAACAGTGCGGGGTAAAAGGCTCACACTTTCAAAGGCAGAAAGCTTTTCAGGACAGAGGGAATCTATCACAAGCACGATGCACTCCCTGATAAAGTCCCCGTCTATGAAAAGCTAGATCCGGCAAGAAAGGAGGCAGGACACCACATAGCTGGCGCGCGTCACTTTGTTAGCCACAGTAGTCTGCTTATAGAAGAGTGAAGTGCTTTTCTGCAGGCTGCCTGGCAGTTTGACAATGGCCTCTTTCCTCTCAGCAGCAGACTTCAATGCATAGCTCGATGCTTTGTGCTGTGTTTCTCAGTGGCCATGCACATTATACTCTTTGAGGACAGCCACAGTCCTTAACCCGTGGAGTGCACAATAGAAGTTCCCCAGTTCATTCATAGGTGTGCAATTATAATGCAATTATGAAGTTCCTACAGCCTGAGCTGTGGCTCGCACTCACACACTCTCCAGCCTGAGCTGTGGCTCGCAATCTACGGGTTAAGCAAATGAGGCACTGGACCTGTCCAAAGCGTACACGTTCACGATCATGTCAAGAAGCACTGACTTACTCATTTAGTTGGCTAGGCTGGTGCGGGCCAGATTGTTATATAAATATCAAGCAGGGTGACGGGCCATCAATTTGGATTCTGCAAGCTGGAAGTTGCCGACCCATGCTCTATACACTGCTATAGCGTCCTGGCTAGTACAGTGGTAGTGCGCTGGCCTTGCATTCACTTGGTCGGCAGTTCGAGTCCCCGCCCGGGCTTGTGATGCTTAAGCTGTTTACTGGGAAGGAACTGCTGTGGTCGGGCACCACAGTGGGGGGTTGAGCTTGCCTGGCTGACGTTCTGGAGAGCATCTTCATTGATGGACACCGGAACTGAAACCCATGCACCTTAACCTTTTAACCTTATAAAGTCTATCCTTTCTCATCTTTTCTCAAGAGTTGGTAGTGTATCGAATTTTTGTGTTTCGTAGCCAACAATTGTATCGGAATAGGATGTGTTTTGGTACCGGCCTGGTCACCGCGTGGCTTGGAGTAGGGTAGAGGTAACGTGAAGATACTGGAGGTCTTGTTGAACCACACACGGCTTGATATAGATGATATATTGAACAACACACTTGATGTAGATATAGAAATATAGTGACTATGACCTTTGCCTGCCTTGAGAGAGATGAGGACTTGTTGATGGTGGTAGCGAGCTGAGAGATGATGAGCTACTCGACAGAGTGGAGGCCGGAAGAGAAGTGGTATGAGGAGTGGTGCTGGCGGGCGACTGGGAGTAACAGTGGGTGGAGCCAAGGGTTCGCGCGGTTAAAAATGCGCGACTATGATTGGCCTGAGTTGACGTCAAACTCACAGAGCGTTCCTGATTGGAACCGGCACGTGGCCTCTGACTAGCATGTGAATTCTAGGGGGGGAATGGAAAATTCCCTTACCCGCACACACTCTCTCTCTCGGCTAAAAACAATGAATATCTTAAAACTAATTAACAATGATATACAGATATGATATGATACAGTAGTTTCAGCCAAGAAAGTCTTTCTTCATAAGGTAAATTTCTCAGGCTTGGAGCCATTTTTCTGCGCATGCATGTGAGTGTGTATGTATGCATGTGTATGTGTATGTGTGTGTATGTATGTATGTATGTGTGTGTGTGTGTGTGTGTGTGTGTGTGTGTGTGTGTGTGTGTGTATTTACCTAGTTATAATTTACGGGAAATGAGCTCACACTCGTGGGGTTCTGTCTCCATATCTTTCTTGTATCAATTTTAGCTTTAAAGCAGTGGTTTCCAAACTTTTCCAGGCTAGCGCCCCCTTGGCTAACAGGTGGATTCCTAGCGTCTCCCTCCTCACCCCCCACACACACACAGGCGAACACAAATTTTTAAAAACATATATATTTGGTATGCTTCAAATTGAAAACAAAGGCAAACACACATTTTCTTTATTTGGTATGCTTCAAATTGAAAACAAAGGCAAACACACATTTTCTTTATTTGGTATGCTTCAAATTGAAAACAAAGGCAAACACACATTTTCTTTATTTGGTGTGCTTCGAATTGAAAACAACACAGGTGAACACACACCCTTTTTTTTATATGTGGTATGCTTAAAACATCATCATTTCACCAGTAACCATAGTTCATTGTATTCACAGTTATTGTATAATTATTAATGGGATGGATGTGCTTGGTACAGGGATATCAGCTTCTCAACATCAGGCTGGAACTCACTAAGAAGTCGTAGATCCCCACGTTCAGTCATTTTCAGTCTGTTTCTTTGCTTGAAAAGAAGCAAGGCGACTGCACTGAAGCCCCGTTCCACTAAATATGATGTTGGGAAGGCAATAAAGTACATCTTGACCTTGTTCCACAACACTGGATAAGTCAGATTTTTTTTTTGCAACCAAAAATCTTGATGTGATTTTTTGAACTTTGGCCTCAGCTCAATATAATTTTGGATTGAAACCAGTACTTCCTCTGCTACACCTGTTTCCTCACTGTTGACATCTAAGAATGGATTGATCACCCAGTCTGGTATTGTAAGCAATAAAAAATCCTGAAATCTCTCAGACATGTCTCTCTGCAACTGACCCAGGTGTGCACAATATCATCATCTGGTATGCTCTTCTCCTTCTCCAATTCAGAGAGGCTTGGACACTGGTAGAGTTGATGACGGGCTAGGTTTCGTTTGAATAACTGTAACTTGGACAGGAAGGTGGAGATAGCTGATTTGACTTTAATCAGGTTAACATAATTTTCTTGCAACTGCAAATTAACTTAATTGAACTTTGTGAATACATCCGACAAATAAGCAATGTCATGCTTGATGTTTCTCAGTTCATCATAGAGAACAGAGTTGGAGTCTTGGAAGAATCCAACAACTGTATCAAGCAGTGAATAGAAATGTCTCAGGCAGTTTCCCTTTGACAGCCATCTAACTTCTGTGTGCAACAGCAAACGTTCAAAATCTTTATCATTATCAGTGCAGAGCTGTTGAAACAGTCTGGAATTGAGAGCATGTGCCTTGATTTTATTTATTGCTGTGATAACAGTGCTCATTCATTTATGCAGTCGACCACTTAGGTATTTTGCTACCAGATGTTGCCTGTGGATTACATAGTGCACTGTAAGGACACCAGGTACAGCTTTTTTCAAGAAACTGATAAAGCCATGATGACGACCTATCATCGATGATGCTCCATCTGTTGCACAAGAATGAATGTTAGAAAGTTGGATGTCTTTCTCTTTGAAAAAATTCTCAACGACATGAAATACTGACTTCCCTTTTGTGTCTGTTTCAAGTTGTCTTGCAAATAACAGCTCTTGAACCAAGCTTTCATCTTTGACCAAACGAACATAAGCAAGAAGCAAAGATTCATTGCCTGACAGAGTGGGCTCATCTAACTGTAAGCTAAATTCTGTTGTCCTAAGCATGTTGCACAATGTTTCTTCAATGTTTTCAGCCATTTCATCTACTCTTCTTTGAACAGAGTTATTATCACTGAGAGGAATAGCTTTTATAATTTGGTCAGGTGACTTGTGTACAACTGTTTGCAGAACCTCTCTTACTGCTGGCAGAATAAGCTCTTCTCCAATTGTATGAGGCTTACCAGATCTAGCAATCAGCAAAGATATGTTGTATGATGCACGCAAACCGTCAGTGGATTGTTGTGAAGTGCTAGCAAACATATTTCCAATGGTTTTCCGTTTCTGAAAGTTTTCTCAAAGTGACTGAAAATATGCAAAGTTTTTGTCTGCTTTATCAGAGTGCATTTTCGTCAAATGTTCCAAAAGCCTGGAAGGTTTCATGGCTTCGTTTGAAAACACTTTCTCACACAGCAGGCACATAGGTTGCTGTTGGCTATGTGGTGCTGATACAAATTCATATTTCAGATATTCCACACTATATTGCCTACATTTCTTTTTTGCTTGCTGTGTTGTGGCCATACTATATTCTGGAACAAAAATAAAACTTCATGTGAGCAAGCTGGACACCGTGGCAGTGCATTCACTGATATAAGTTTTCATTAATACTTTATTAGTTTTATTTCTTATGATAGGCTTCAATGTTATGATATTGTATTTTACATGGTTACATTTTACCAAGAATGTGGCTTCGATACGATACCAAGTATTTTTCAGTGCAGTATCAGTGGTATCGAGTACCGCTACTAGGTATTTTGTTTGCCAGTATCGGTAATTATGAGTACATTGGTGAAATTAATTACCACTACTCCATCCCTCCCTCACAATCATTCATCACCACCAGTAGTCCACCACCACCTCTCTTAGCCATCACCACCACTCATCACCACATACTTCAGGGAGTGAAGAATGATTGTCTCACAATCATAGCCTTAGCACAGTAACACTTCCAAACCCTTTGGCATCCTTCCATCAATAAGCTGCCACTCTGTCACATCTTTATTTTATTTTTAAATTCTGAACATTACAAGATTGAAATTAACGTGCAGTGCTTACAAACCTGAGCTGAGTTTTTTCCCTTGTAGTCGTCTGCTGACTCTGCTCTCTGATCTGGCTTGGCGGCGTGTCACTGTACGTGTTGTGTATAAGTGTCAAGCAGACGTTCGGATCTTTGACTCCGACTTCGAACTGCGTAACAAAATAAAGCTATTGTAATGACAGCGTGTGTGTGTGGTGTTGCACACAGGTTCGTCTTCTACTTTGCCGCCGTAAGGAGACTGGTAGTCCGTGGAGAAGGATACACGGGGCAAAACTTGTGAAGTTTAATTTTTTGCAACAGGTGAACAGGCTAGAATGCTGACTGTGCGTTTCGACTACTCCGTCTTGACTACTGTCTGACTACTACTGCTTCTTGACTGCGTCCTGACCACTGCATGATTCACACACCTCATCACGCCCTTTTATACAAATGTAATACACCTAGAAAGTTCTGCTAGTGTCTAGTAAAGTCGAGATACATTTCTATCCATTTACATAAGGGTCACAATTCCGTGTGATACAAATACATTTATCTGCCTTAAAAACTACAACACTAGACTGTGCCAATCAGGCAGCAGGGAAGGGAGGAGCCCCAGCACCCCCTCTCGTGATTTCCCAAAAGTCCTCGAATCTCCCAGCTCGCTGAAGAAACTTCTCACGCTCCCTGGACAATACATCCCCAGCACAGCACTATGCATTCGTTTATAATTCTTATGTCAATTTTATTCCCTATAAACTGCATACATGTTCCTTTATCTTGGTAACTTAGTGTTTATGACATATTATGTCTTAGATTTTGTGAAAAGTTATTTATTAGCTGCTCCTAATGCCACCCTGCCACCCTCCTACCGCCCCCTTTTGCCTCACTACCCCCCCAGATCTTTCCACTGCCCCCAGGGGGATGATACTGTCCACTTTGGGAACCACTGCTTGAAAGTCATGCACACACCTAGCTTCCATTGTCTCACTATCCAGTCCATTCCAAGTATCAATGCATCTGTGTGGAAAACTATATTTTGTGTGTGTATGTGTTTGTGTGTACGTATATGAGTGTGTGTGAGTGTGTGAGTGTGTGTGTGTGTGTGTGTGTGTGTGTGTGTGTGTGTGTGTGTGTGTGTGTGTGTGTATGTGTATATGAGCGTGTTTATATGTGTGTATATGTGTGTGTGTGTGTGTGTGTGTGTGTGTGTGTGTGTGTGTGTGTGTGTGAAAAGTGGCTCAATGTGTCGTGGTTTCAGTAATTTGTTTACTTCACATATATTTTAGTAATTTGAGGATAAAATGTCTTGATCATGAAATGGTTTGAGTAACAAATTTTCTGTGGCGGTTTTGTAATGACTATTTAAGAGACTGGTGCAGAAATGTCTTAGGTATGAACTGTCATGAGTATCAATCACATGAGTATAAAATTACCTGCACCCACCACCGAATAGACACACTAGCTTGTCACACAGCCAAGAAGTCAAGATGTCATTACATCATTACTACGGAATCTACAATTCTAAAATTAACACTTGCAATTTAGAAGGGCAAGTGCTACTTGTGATTTTCGTTTCATGATTCTAGGTTAAGTATTTAAGAAAATATGAGTGAAACTAAGAACAATTTCTTCTTAAAAAACCGTCCTGAGACTGATTATCGCCGACACGCTTGTCACTTAGGGGTTAAACTTCTCTTTGCCTCTATGGACATATTCCTTCCTTTCATAACCTTAGCTAGTGGTCCTATGACACACCAGCCTTTCACTGTCATCTCTTTTATATCTCATTCCATCTCTTATGGATATCATTGAAATTCTTTCACTATTTTCAAAAACCATCACCTTACTTTTCCGAGCACTCAATTTTTGCTTCCTTCTTATACATACACAATAAAATTCATCCACCATTCTCTGAAGTTCCTCCTCCCTCTCTGAAAACAACACAGTATCATCTGCAAACAGGCATGCCACCACCACCCTACAAATTCCATTTTTCAGTATTTAATTGGCAAATGTTACCCCTATCCAAAAAATAAAGGGAGATAAAACACTATCAATTAAGTATAGACTAATTAGCCTCACATAGTCAGTTTCCTAGAAGAAAACATTATAATTAATAATACTCAACATGGGTTCTATAACAAACGCTCTTGCTTAACAAACTTCCTTGCCTTTTATAACGAAGTATTCAACATTCATGACGAGACAAATGCGGTAGATATAATTTATTTTGACTTTCAAAAAGAGTTCGACAAAGTTTCCCATAACCAATAACTGAAAAAATTGAGTCACATGGCATAACTGGATAAATTGAAGACTGGCTTTCCAAGAGAAAACAGCACATTGTGATAAACGGTAAATCATCTAACTGGCGAGACTTTCTAAGCAATGTGCTATAGTGTCCTATTAATTTTCTTATTTATGTCAATGATATCGATGAAGGCCTCACTTATAAGATATCAAAGTTTGCTGATGATTAGAAAATCACCAGTAGAGTAACAACAACTGCTGAAAAACTACAATTACAATCCAACCTCGACATCTTGGTCAATTGGTTAATAAAGTGGTAAATGAAATTTAATATTGTTAAATGTTAAGTTTTGCATATTGGAAATAATAATCAATATACAAATAATTATTATACAATGAATGGCTCCGAACTTTCCAAAGTTAACCATGAAAAAGACTTAGGGATAACTATTAGAAATGACCTTAAACCTTGTAAACATTGTTCAGATGTTGTCAAGAAAGTTAACGAACTGATAGTTTTCATCGGAAAAACTTTTGCAAACAAATCTGAAAAGTTATCCTTACACTATATAAATGCACCTGAATGCACTCATCTGGTCACCCTATTATAAATAAAGATATTGATAAACTGGAGAGTATAAAATTATCCCTAAATTGTAAAACAAGTTTTACAAGGAATGATTAAAGGAGCTGAACTTATTCATTTTAGCCAAACGTTGGCTATGAGGGGACCTAACTGAGGTATTTAGAATTTTCCACGGCATTGACAATTCTAACAAACGACTATGTAACTACCGATCTCACAAGCACCACTACACTTGTAGCAATGGCTTCAAGATCATGTTAAGCATTTTAGATGAAACGAAGCGAAGCACTTTTTCTTTAATAGAATTGTGAATATTTGGAATTCTCTACCAGCACAAATAGTTAACAGTAACACAATAGAATCATTTAAGAAGAAACTTGATAAGCACTTAGCATCTGTTTACCAAATCCACTATTTCAATCATGCGTAATCTTTTTTCTTTTAGCCTTAGATTAGTCTTGTGTTTTTTCACTTTCCTATACAAATTCCATGATAGTTTCTCTATACTACATGGTATCGCTTCCTCTTCAAGCTAGCTTCGGCTGGAGGGAGGGATAGGTGGGGAGGAGCCTTCCACTTTGCTGTATTTTTGTCTCTATTAAATAGATATTATGGCAGTAATGTAGTCACATGGACGTTAGGTCCAGTAAGACTGTTACTGTCTGTTGTTCCTTTGTACTCCTTTGTACCTATATTCCCCACTTGAGCTTTCATTTCACTCATACACTTGACCATAAAAATATCAACTGGCCATGACGACATCACACATCATTGTCTCCCACTTCTATAGGAAAACTCTCATTTAGGTCTCCATCTACCTTCACACATGCATTTGCCTCTTATACAATGCTTTAAATATAAGTACACTCATCCCTCGGTTCAACGGACTAAAAGGGGGGAGCATCAGTCTGATAATGCCGATTGTCCGTTAGTACCGATAATTGTAAGATTGAATGAGTACTTCCCAAGTATGAAGTTTGATCGTAATTTCACGAACATTTAACGACGTCACAGTGGTGCACAATGAGAGACGCTCTACTACCATTCCACCATCAGTCCGTTTAGAGAGTAGGTTTTAGGAAGCAGCCACCAACTACCGCTGAGAGCCCATGCCCCAAAGTGAGCTCCGTAAATAGATAGGGCAGGGAGGGAGTGCATTGTGCACCACTGTGACGTCATTAAATATTCGTGAAATTACGATCAAACTTCATACTTGGTAAGTAATCGTTTAATCTTACAATTTCACGTCACAATATTTAACTGACATCACAGCGGTACCCAATGAGAGCTTTAGAGAGGTTCCTAAAACCTACCAAATCACACAAATTTCAGAAAAAGGGTCAGTATGGAGCTGTGAAAAAGAAAATCCATAGGAACAAAGAAAAGCACAACACTGTAATTCAGAAGATAGAAAACATTAACAATTATCAAAAAAATAGTGAAACACAGTCCCACAGGAACATGGAAAGAAAAATCACCCATCACCCATACCAAAAATGGGGTCAAAGAACCCTCACATTAAACCCTGAGCAGAGGAAAAGGCCAAACATTATATGACAAAACTGCCCTCACAAACTGTCCATGCTGAGCGATGGGCTTCCGGTAGTGTTGTGTAAAAGTCGACTCCCTGGTCCAACCAATGGTGGAGACACTCGTGAATAACGGCAAAACCAGGGCCGCCTTGCTGGACGATGCAGACCTAGTCGAATGGGGAGAAAATATAGTAAGGTCAATGCCAGCAGCCCCCATCACATCTCTCACCCAACGACGCAAAGTATCACGAGAGGCCAACCGTACTGGAGGTCGTGTCGTCAAGAAAAAACCCGTAAGCGGCCCAGAAGCGGACAGAAGGAGCCCAGAACGGGAAGTTTTCACCAGATTGCCAATCCCAAAAACAACCTGAGTCTTGCAAATGCAAGGTCTGGCCACATTGGCCAGTCAACAAGAACATAAGAACGACCAATTTTATGGATAACTGAGGAAAGGACAAATCCTCCGTGGGACCCAGACTGCAGATATTAATCCAGAACTAGCTGAGGATCCCAAGTCATGAAACGGGAAACTAAAGGATGTTGGCCCACAGGACGTCCATCAAAATTAGCAACTGCAGAGATGCCAGACAGGATAGTGTTCATAGAGCTGTACCCACGGCCTGTCCCCCGTTTAAATTCTGACAAAAGATAGTCCAGAAGGACATTCACAAGTGGTTGAAACGTATCCACTTCCCTGCCGAGGCAAAATGACAGCTAGCTGTTGATACGCAGCCCATATTGAGCCTTAGTGCTAGATCTCCAGGACTGAAGGATAAACTGGGCAACCTCTGTCGAAAGGCCTCGACGTGTGAATGCTGCCCGGAGAGCACCATTGCTGTCAAGACCAACCCCCGAGCCCGAGGGTGTGCATGAGTTAGCTGTTGCGGAAAAAGCAGAGGACAGTGTGGAAGCAAGACTGGATCGGCTGCCAACATTTGAAGGGCCGCCGGAAACCACACCTGAGTTGGCCACAGTTGGAGAATCATCATCGCCGTCGCCCCGTAGTCCTGCAGTTTCCAGAGAGCCCTGGATATCACATTAAAAGGTGGAAAGCATATAAACTCTTCCCACCCAAATCCAAGGTAAAGGCATTAAAGCACATAGCAGATGGGTCTGGCCTCCAAGAAACATAGTCAGGTAACTGAGCATTTATCTATGTAGCAAAAAGATTGATATCAGGAGTATAAAAACGCTGACAAACCATCCTGAAAATACACAGCTGTACCATCCTCTCACCATCCATCCTACTGACTCTAGACTCTGTGTCTGTTGTCACATTGTATAGACCCTGTAAATGCTGTGCCGACAAAATAATATCCCTAGAAGCAGCCCACTCAAGAAACTGTTCTGTAAAAGCATGAAGCGTAGGTCGTGTGCTACCACAACGATCAATACATGCAACCGCAGTGGTGTTGTCAGAGCGAAGCCTAGTATGAGCCATTCTTATCCCGACAAAGTGACTGCAAGCCCAACAGAATGGCCCTTAACTCCAAAGAGTTTAAATGATCCAGCTCCTTGTGAACCCAGTGACCTCCAGTTGTAAAGTCCCCCATCGAAGCACCCCAGCCAGTCAGGCAGGCATCTGTAAACAGCTAACATGTTGGAGAAGAAGAGCGAAGCGACCTCTCCTGAAAAACTACATTAGTCACTCACCAAGTGACTAATTCCCGGGCATGAGCATCTCAAACAACGCAGGAATGATAATTGCCATAGGACCGAGAGAGATCCCTGTTATAAATAATCTCCAGGTACCTGTAACGGAGAGGAGCTAACTCTACAGCAGGGTCAGAAGCCCCAGCTAAACCAATAAAAGAGGACAAGTCTTGTAAGGTGATATCTCTGTTGAGGAGGAGCAAACATTTTTCCCTGATGCGCTCCCTCCTACAGGAGGGCAAAGTCAAGGAAACAGAGTCGAGAACCACATCAAGGAATGTAACCCTCTGGGTAGGCTCCAGGACCGACTTCCGCCCATTGATGGTGAGACCCAGAGCATGAAAGAAGTGCAAGGCATAGCCCACCTGGGCCCGCAAGGCCTAGGATGAAGCAATAAAAAGACAGTCATCTAAATAACAAACCACAACCATTCCAAGATACCGAAGGTGGGAGAGGACAGGTTTCAGTAACTTTGTAAAGGTGCGAGGAGCAGAAGATAACCCCTGAGGGAGACAAGGAAATCTAAAAACGCGGCCCTTCCACCAAAACTGAAGCCACTTCCTATCCTCAAGCCTAACATAAACTGAATAATAGACGTCCTTGAAATCAACTGTAACAAAAAACAGTTAGGGAGGATTAAAGGAATCACATCCTTCAGAGTGTCCATCTTAAAAAGAATATAAGGCACATGAACATTAATGTCCATCAAGTTTAGGATAACCCTCGCCGACCCGAACCGGCTTTATGATGGGAAACAAAACCGTGATCTTCAGGTAAACAAAGCTCCACTATTGACTGTTTGAGGAACTGATATAAGGCATCGTTCAGGGTCTGATCATCCGCCCGAGACAGGGCGAGAGGACGTGGAGGCACAGTCTGAAAAGATATGGACACAAATTCTAGAAATTTTCCCTTCATCACACCATGAATCCAAGGATCCTGCATGAGACCCCCACAGTAGGTTAGCAGATAAAATCTTACACCCTCTAAAGTTATCAGGTGTATTAACTAAAGGAGGAAACCCGGAACTCACTGGAGAGGTTACTGCAGCTTCGGCCCATGCATCCCCCTCCCCTGGGGAGGCTGCTGGCTTAAAAAAGGCCGGGACTGGAAGTAGCACTTGCCAAGGTACTAACTAATATGGCAAGAAACTAACAGCTGCTTCCATTCCTAGGTCAGGTAACTTTGGGAATCACTTTTGAGTGTATCTAACACATCACTTTCCCTCACTAGAACAAGTTATTTAGGTGTTATTACAGTGTTACACCCGTCTCATTAAGAAGGTCACCTATAACACACTCATCTATTGCTTTTCTGTCACAATGACTTCGTTCATCAGATGTAAAGTATTACTTACTTGTTACTTCTTGCCGTTATTTAACAGGTCCCACTCAGCCAATGGCGCTCTGCAGGACCGTTCACATATGATTTTATCAAAGAGCATATGAATCACGAAGTCATGTCATCAAGGTTGTAGCACTCAGAGAATAAGTATCTCTTTATTGTGTTAACAACTGACCAGGGAGACCGACCGAACCCTCACCGTTAGGTTAAATTTTTATAGGTTAGGTTAAGTTAGATAAAAAGTGAAGTTGGAAAGTCTGAACCAAGCAACACAAGAACAATGTCGGACTCGGCGGGTGTAACACTGTAAATTTACCATTATTTTCATGTTTATATTTGTTATTTGTATAACGTTCAAGTTTTAGTCATTGTGCAGGATGGTAGAACACATCTCAGTGACAGGCTAAGTGATAGCAAAGATGGTCTGGATGGAAGCATGGCACTCCTCAAAGTGGCACTGTATCCAAGTGCCTCCGTAATGGCACTGACGAGGCGTGGTAGTGGGAAGGAGGTTAATGAGTCCCAGCACTGTGTAGGGAATGCCACCATAATGATGTTGCAGAGTGCCATCGTAATGGTGCAGCAGTGTCACCGTAATAGTGCAGCAGTAATGGACACAGATATATACTAAGTTACTAACACCCTTTCCAGGCACGGGAGAGCGCTCAGCTGACGTGAGGGCCTAAAACGTGAAGGCGGAAAAGCGCAAGGTGGAGGAGGGAGTGTGGAAATATCTACCAAAGACCGACTCCTCTAAGTCGTCCTTCTCCAAGCTCCCACGCTTCTTGCTATCCGAGGACGAAGAAGAGGGACGCCTCACGACTGGGTGGGGACGTTAAACTACGCAATCAGAGAGACAGAGAGGATCAGATAAACATCATATGT
>JAXIVD010000188.1:32500-165000 GCA_036785275.1 Cancer borealis | reverse complement strand
AGGGTAAAAGGAAAAGTACGTACGCCGGGAAAGTAATGTATGGTGATAAGATCATTGGAAAGAACATTGCTAGATAGAAGAGGAGGAGGAGGCAATGAAACCAACAAGCTGACTAGAGACCATCACAAATAAGGAATTACAATGGAGTTATTTTACACAGTCTCTGAAAAACGCTCTCTCGATGACACTCAGCAAACATCGTAAGTTGATTTGGAATGTTACGTTTTTTCTTCTTGATGTTATTTATGGGTATATGCAAGTATGAGTGAAGTATGAGTATGAGTGAATTGATTACGAGTGACTTAGGGTGTTGTGTTCAAGTTTTGGTTATATTTTACAATTACTCTCTCAACACTAAGGTGTTGTGTATCCAGCCATGCTCAGTGAAAACGCAGAAAACAAATAGAATATTTGGAAATAGTTTCAAATCTTATTTCAACCATGATTCAGAGTATACAATAGAAGCTGATGTAGAGAGTTAAGGGTGTGCCTTTTGGAACGGAGCGCTGCTCCCCCAGCGTGGTAACACTGCAGCTCTGGCAGCTTTGGTCGAGCTGAGCGAGGCGACGGCGGCGGGACCACCATATCAGAACATTGCCAATAATTCTTGCTTTCATGCTGGATGCTCCTACTTCTCCTCTAAGAGTGCATGTTTGGGCACCAAGTATTTGTCTGTAAACACCATTTTCTATTATTTGTAATTTATTAATTTCAGTTTCTGTGAAGTTTAGAATATTGGACCCTGAACCGCCAGAAGACCTGCTTGCGGCAGCTACAGGGCACTTCTCGGGATACCTGGGCAGAATGTCCTTGGGTGACCACTCTATTTGCTGCCAGGAGGAGCTCTTCTAGGATAGCAAGGAAAAGTACCAGTCCACCTTCGAGGGCTGGGATCCCGAGAAGTTCCATGCGTTGACACGCCTGCTGGACAGGGGGACACAAGACGGTGGGGAAGAAGGCCTACATTACCCTTCACCAACTTTGTGCCACATTACTTGCTTTGCCTTGAGTGTCTGGGACTCCCTAATCAACAACAAGGAGAGGAGGAATAAGTAAGTCAAGTTTATTTATATTACAGTACCATTAATATTTTTTTCTTTGATGGGGTAAACAGCATCGGTACATACATACATATTTGATATGTTTAAATGCCATTATCTTACTGTGTGAGTGATTACATGCATGCATTAGGTTTTTTTTTTTTTTTTTACATTCTTTGAACGAATAGATGCTACAGACTAGTAGGTAATATACCTATAGAAATCAATCCATTAATTTATAAATTTAATTGTACTTCTGAATCTTTTTTTTTCTTTTTCGGATGATTATTTATTTTTATTTGTATAATTTTGTGTTCACTTGTAATGTGCTAACATTCACATTTTATTTAAGGTTTTTTGGTTGTGACAACCATAAGGACACATTCCTGCAGATCCTTGTTGGCTTGGCCAGAAAGTTCCCAGAGTTTGAGGTGGTACAGTGCTGTAATGGCCACAATGTAATCACCAAGATTCTTCCCGTCGTGGGCGGCAACCTTTTCAATGGTTTTGCCTCCAACTTGTGCAGGGACACAAACTCTGATGTTCACGCCAAGTTGCCCTCCAAACGCCAGGCCACTGGCGACTGTGTGAGGGATACTAGAAGCCATGACCAAATAAAAGGCAGAAGCTCCAGGGGCAGAAAATATAGGTGGTGGGGGAGATAATGACTGCGTCTTACAAGCCAGTGATTTGTGTCTCTCTTCAAGGGAGTTATATTTACTGCTACTGCAGACAGTATTTTTTTTCTTTCTGTGCAACAAAGATATTTCTCCCCCTGCAAGACAGTGACTTGTGCTTTTCTTCAAGGGAGTTATACTTACTGCTACTGCAGACAGTGTTTTTTTTTTCTGTGCAATAAAGAGATTTCTCCCCCTGCAAGATAGTGACTTGTGCTTTTCTTCAAGGGAGTTATATTTACTGCTACTGCAGAGTGTTTTTTTTCTTCTTCTGTGCAACAAAGATATTTCTCCCCCTGCAAGACAGTGACTTGTGTCTCTCTGGACGCAAGTACGCCAATTCTTTGAGAGTGAGGCCATCGTCAGGCGTGTCAACCTGGTGTGTCTTTCTCGATACACCTTGGAGGAGGTGGCAGAGGAGATGCAGACCGCCAGGGAGCAGCTGGTCATGGAGGACACTCGGGTAGTTCAGATGTTGATTGGAGAGCTCTCTGGTGTAGTCTATGGTATTGCATATTAGTATGGACTACATTGGCTATGTATGTATGCATTTTCAGTTTAAAATTCCAATATTCCTGGAAATTATTGCAAATATGGTGTTTTTATTGGTGTCTTAGGATTTAATAATTGTCGCCCACCGATGACGTATGTTGACTAATTTGTTTTTGTTGCTCATAAACATATTCTTCACATCACTCTTAGGTGTTTGCTTATTGTTTGAGGTTTCTATGATGATTTTAAGTATTTTATTCAAATAAAACAAACAAAAAATCGCCTCAGGAACCATTTGCGAAAGACCCGATTTCGAGTGCACAGTCACGTATGGTGTATTCTATGGTATTGCATATTAATATAGACTACATGGGCTATGTATGTAAGTGTTTTCAGATTGAAATTCCAATATTCCTGGAAATTATTGCAAATTTTGTGTTTTTCTTGGTTTCTTAGGATTTAATAATTGTCGCCCACCGATGACGTATGTTGACTAATTTGTTTTTGTTGCTCATAAACATATTCTTTACATCACTCTAAAGTGTTTGCTTTTTATATGAGGTTCCTATCTTAATTCTAAGTATTTTATTTGATTTTTCAAAAAATCTGCCGTAGAGCCTGTTTGCAAAAGGTCCGATTTCGAGTGTCCAGTCAAGTATGGTGTAGTCTATGATAAAGGTTATTGGCGCAACCTGCAATAAAAATAAGTTATTTGGTGGCCGTAATATAGCTGTGGGTGATGTTCCTAGTAGCAATGACAACTTGAACGATCATTCTCCAATCTTGTACCCTTTCAATTATACTCAGTCATACATTTCCACACTGTCAAACATCAGAATTGTACAACCTTCCTCCCTCTCAGACAACAACCACAACAGTTCCCATCGTTCTGTTTCTTTCATCTCAACCCATCTACACACACAACTCTAATTTGACTATTCATCTATTTTTTATTTTTTTTACTCTCCTTCACTGCACATAGCATGTTTTAAAATATCACAGCAAAAAAGTGGTTACAACCTAGAGAACTACTTCCCTTGGAATTAAGTACCAAGAATTATCAAAACCCCAAACTAGTTACACTCTTGATGTGTTGCAGCACGCTTCCCATATTTGTATTCCTTAGAATGTACCTAATATTGGTGCGCACCACGTGGTGTTGCAAATTACGAGTTTGTTTATCCCTTTTTTGTAGGGGACAAATGTGATTGCTTTCATATTTCATTTTTCCTGATAATCGTGTTTTTACTTTGTATAGGAGCAATCAATGCAAACTGGCTAAACCTCATTGGTTATGATACTGCCACTGCACAAAGCTTGACAAAACACATAAAAGTACTACATTTTCTATTTAGTAAAATCTCTATAGAAGAATGGATAGGGACTCACTCACCATTGACAGACCTGGATTTATATTAATTTATAATTTATCTGTCAGCCTATCCAGTATCAACCATCTTTTAGTTGTCAACAAAGTTACATCTGCTGTAGAATATCTCACGAGTTGATCAAGTTAACAACAACAGATGCTTTATTGAGAACTATAAGCTAGTTGTATTATTAGAAGTTAAACTGAAAACATACATGTTATCATGATATGTTGTGCAAGATAAGCTATTATTTTTCCAATTGTTAAACTGTATACAATTTTGAAACTTGAAAAGCTTAACATAGAGAAGAATGTCCTCAATAAAGTTTTTTTCTGACTTAGTGGATTCTAAAACATAAATTATAGGATATTGGTAGAACTGGGAATTTATATCAAGAGTTTTCTGTTAATGAATAAATAATAAATATTATAAAGCGCCAAAATATAACTGCAAAATACATATAACGAATAACCAATTAATTACTCACTGTGAGTTCAAAGCCGACTCCCACTGCTATGGCCTTCACCTCCTCAAAGCTGGGTTCTATGGAAGGCTCACCAGGCTGGTCAGCAAAGTGATAGAGCAAAGGGCCGAGGTTGACCCAGTAACCCCCTGCCAAAAAGGATCAAAATAAGTGCTGAGAGAGAGAGAGAGAGAGAGAGAGAGAGAGAGAGAGAGAGAGAGAGAGAGAGAGAGAGAGAGAAAGAGAGAGAAAGAGAGAGAGAGAGAGAGAGAGAGAGAGAGAGAGAGAGAGAGAGAGAGAGAGAGAGAGAGAGAGAGAGAGAGAGAGAGAGAGAGAGAGAGAGAGAGAGAGAGAGAGAGAGATGCCGGGCAGGAAAAACAGATAGAAGGGAAACATTAGATTAATTTTCAATAATAATTAAGTGAAGTCCAGGTCCATTGGACAAAAGCTCTCCTATGGATCTAAGATACAATAATGTTAAGAGCATACCCGTTATGTAGTTTTACCATGGCTGTACAGCCAAACATATATCCTGAAAATTTTATAGTAATAATGATAATAATGTAATAATAATAATAATAATATCAAAAAATTATAATAACAATAATAATTAATATATACATCAAATATATATTTTAATTGATAATTATAATAATTGGTGGCAATAATAACAAAAACAATATTAGCAATATTAGCGATAAAAATATATAATGATTTTAATGATGATAACAATATGAATAATGATGATTAAATATAGTATCATAAAAAAATTACAAACAAATAGAAATAATGAAAATAATAATAACAATAAATAATAATGTAATGGGATCTCATCACATGTGGGTGCAGACCATGGACGTGCATCTCGGTGGGCGAGCGAGCAGTTAGTGTAGGCGCCCACACCCTTTGGGCAAAGAGCGGTTGCTATGGAAAGCGAGAGCGACGTCGCCAGTGACTTAGGCTGACCCGTGACGTCACAAAGACGGGGCGGAGCTACGGAGGTTGGGCGGGAGACAGAGGCTTGCCTGCGAAGGAAGTGGCCACAAGAGAGGAGCCGAAGGACAGCGGACACGCCACGCAGCATCACAGTTCTTACAGAGGGTCAAGACAGCTGCTGGCCAGAGTCATCTCCAAGCTCACATGTATAAGGTTGGTAGGCTGTAGCATGTGGTGTCGAGACAACGTGTCTCCGTAAACTCATGTTAACCTCACGATAGCTAGACTTTCTGATAGGTTGTGTGTTCCTGTATTAAATTAATAAAATAACGTAAGCTTTTTACTGTGTCTCTCTTAAGAAGTCCAATCTTAGTACCTTCAGGTAAGTGTGGTGAAAGCAGAAAGGAGGTAAGTGGTTGTGTGTGGGAAGTGTTTAAGCCTTGTGTCCATGAGCTATCTGACACTATATACACACAAGTTATTTACATGATCGAGTGGTGTAGGAGTTGTAGTGTATAAAAACACATGCTCCCTAACAGTAGAACACACATTACATTACACCCCCCCAGTTTCCCCGTGACAAATAATAATAACAATAATAATAATAATGATAACAATAATAATGATAATGAAAATAATAATCAATGATAATGTTAATACAGGTTGACCATCACTAATCTGGCAATCAATATTCCAGTTCCATCAGTTTTCTGGCATAAATTCAGAGCGCAGTTTAAAATTTCCTGAGTTAGCGCATCACTGTTTCCAGGTGTTGTTTGTTTTGATGGCATTGTACCCAGAATCAGCTGTATGGTCATGCTTCCGACAGCAAACAGGCATTCCTTCTCATTTATTTGTGTAATTATTAAAATTTGCTGTTGTATAACACCATCATGGATTCAGCTTCTCAGGGTTTGGAAAGACAAGCAGCTTATACAAAAACTTCTTGCTTACACTAAGGATGTAACTAATCCTGCTGCCAAGGAGCTTGCATCAAGAATAAATGAAGATGCTGTAACGGAATGGCTGCATGCTGATGATGTGCCTACAATTCATCATTACACTGATTCTGAAATTGTATATATGGATGTAAGTCCAGAGAAATATGGCAGTGAAGAAGAAAGCAGTGATGAAAACAAGGAAGGTGTGAGAGACCGAATCTCTATTGATAAGTTAGTTAAGAACTGTAGTAATCTTCTGTTACAATACATACAGCATATAATTATATTACATCAATAATCCAAAATTTTCAAAAATCGGGCAGTCCTAGGGTCCCGAGGTTGCTGGATTAGTAATGATCAACCTGTACATATAATAATGTGTGGTAAAGTGGTTATCATTCGGGCATGCGAACCTAGGGTCGCGGGTTCAAGTACTGATATCCGCTGGTTACTTCTTTCTTAGGTATTACCACCGAGTGGCCAAAAATTACCCAAATTAGCCTGTTCGCAGCTAGGGTTGTAGACACCTATCAGAGCTAGAATTTTTAATTTTCTCCGCTTTTCCGGGGCAAAGGGGTGACTTAGTTAATTTAGAAACCGGTTTGCAGAAAAAATACGACATGAATTACTGCACATGTGTATTTAAAATTAAAAACATAACCTTAATGTTATTATTCTTAGTTACTGGTGCATGATAAGGCTTTGTTAATTGTATTATAAGATAAAGCTACAATTAGATAATTATTATTTTTTCAGTAAGTATGAGCAGTAAAAATAAAAGGATGTTGATTTCGGCTTATACATTTTATCTGAGTGTGTTAAAAAATATTGGAAATCCCTGTCACGTCTTATATACGAAGGTGGTCAGTGAAGAAAAAATAGCACCGCTGCCAGACGTAGTATAGTAAGCGCCGTTAGGAAAACTGGTATTTATCACTATGGGGACATTTTACTTCTAATAAACCCTTGCCACAGCATATGCAGCTGACAATGCCATCAGGAGTTGCTCTGAGTAGCCTGCTAGTGTTTGTTGTGGTTTGCTGCCAGTAGCCGAGGATGTAGTTATCGTACTGGAAAAAATTAAGTCTGCGACACAAAATTATATTTTCTATACATTACATGGATTTGCCTATTGTTTGGTACATTCAAATGAAAGTATGTATCGGTATACGCCCATTGAGGTCAGTAGAAAATGACAAATTGCTTGTCTTGATACAAATATAAGCTGTTTTAAGAATATAATCTGAAATTATGAAGAGGCTCAAACGATGTCCTATGCCGTCAGACATCATGAGATTAATTGACTTAAATTTCAGACGCATTAATGTGCAACAATACAGCTGTGTAAGCTTGTAAAACTTGCCCCAAAGAGTATTTATTTTACAGCAAAAATTACAAAATCTGGCGCTGTCTGGTATCAAGATGCTCACTGCGAACAGGCTAATTGCTGCCATACTGTCCTCAGACGGGACTTACACTGTTATATGCATTTGAGGCTTTAGCAGCAAGAGTCTCTCGCTCTCAATCTATCAAGAGAGAACATCGAGGCATCACTATTAAAAATCTAAACCTTCACCACTAACGAGCAAGAGACCGTCCATATTAACCTCCATGAAGCCTATCGGCGCCACAGGTGAATAATGTAAATCATGGTTAAAACAACAGGACAATTTTGAAACATTTACAAGTGTATTATGCATACAATTTGCACTGGGATAAAGCAGCATTCAGTAAATGTTACATATTCATCAGCTAATAGTTTTGAAATAACTTTTGTTTCATCTGTTGTTTAAAACCCTTCTGTGGGACAGTGTTTTCAATGTCTTATGATATCTGATTCCAAAGTTTAGTGCCTCTAACAATGACACTTTGTTGTGCGGGTGAGGTTCTGCATAATGAGAGTGTGAGGTCATTTGCTCTTCTAGTTAGAATAGTGTGTGTGTTGTGTCGGAAAACCACAGTCTATTGGAAATGTATATAAAGCACCATGTACCAATAGACCAGTCTGTAAGTAAATGATGTCATGTAATTTTAGTAAATTGAATTCCTTAAATGGGGGACTTGTATGGTCATACCTCTGTTACTAAACATGGTACATAGTAACTTTTTCTGATAGACAAAAAACTGTCAAGGAATGTCTTGTACGCTTCTCCCGACAATGCACAACAATATAGGAAATGTGGATAAACTAGTGATAAATATATATTTTTTAGGCAATCAGTGTTCATTAAATGTCAAATTTTGTATAATATACTGGTCAAATTAGATATTTGAGATTTTGTCCTAAATTTGATTTCCATACTAAGTTGCAATCAATGGTAATTCCGAAGGGGAAAAAAGAGAGAGAGAGAGAGAGAGAGAGAGAGAGAGAGAGAGAGAGAGAGAGAGAGAGAGAGAGAGAGAGAGAGAGAGAGAGAGAGAGAGAGAGAAACATAATTATAAGTATATACCTGCTATGGCTGCACCCAGACATTTGGCCGACGGACAAACGGACATTTGACCGACAGACATTTCACCTAAAAATAAGTAATTTTATGTACATATAAATAAAGATTCTCTCTCTCTCTCTTTATCTCGCTCGCTCTCTCTCTTTTCTAACCTAACCTAAGCTGAGAGAGAGAGAGAGAGAGAGAGAGAGAGAGAGAGAGAGAGAGAGAGAGAGAGAGAGAGAGAGAGAGAGAGAGAGAGAGAGAGTACTGGTTCTAACTGAGACGCACGCAAATCCACACAAACACACGCAGATACACAACAACGCATGCAAATATGCTCGAACGCACGCAAATACACAACAATGCATGCAAATATACTCGAACGCATGCAATTATGCTCAAATCAACAAAAATGTAGTCAAACGCACTAAAATACACAACAATGCACGCAAACACTCAAACGAACGCAAACATACTCAAACACATGCAAACATACTCAAACGCATGCAAACATACTCAAACGCACACACATACTCAAACGCACGCAAATATACTCAAACACACGCAAACATACTAAAACGCACGCATATATACTCAAACGCACGTAAACATACTCAAACGCACGCAAATATACTCAAACACACGCAAACATACTCAAACGCACGCATATATATCAAACGCATGCAAACATACTCAAACGCATGCAAACATACTCAAACGCCCGCAAACATACTCAAACGCACGCAAACATACTCAAAAGCACGCAAACATACTCAAACGCATGTAAACATATTCAAACGCACACAAACATACTCAAACCCACGCAAATATACTCAAACACACGCAAACATACTCAAACGCATGCAAACATATTCAAACGCATGCAAACATACTTAAACGCACACAAACATATTCAAACGCTCGCAAATACTCAAACACACGCAAACATACTCAAACGCATGCAAACATACTCAAACGTACACACATACTCAAACACACGCAACTATTTTCAAACACACGCAAACATACTCAAACGCACGCATATATACTCAAACCCACGCAAATATACTCAAACGCACAAAAATGTAGTCAAATGCACGCAAATATATTCAAACTCACGCATATATATACAAACACACGCAAATATACACAAACACAAGCAAATACGGACAAACACACACAAACACAAGTAAATACGCACAAAAACATGCAAGTACACACAAATACAAGCAAATATACGCACGCATATATACTCAAATGTACGTAAACATACTCAAACGCAGGCAAATATACTAAAACACACGCAAACATACTCAAACGCACGCATATATATCAAACGCATGCAAACATTCTCAAACGCATGCAAACATACTCAAACGCACGCTAACATACTTAAACGCACGCAAACATACTCAAACGCATGTAAATATACTCAAACGCACGCAAATATACTCAAACACACGCAAACATACTCAAACGCATGCAAACAAACTCAAACGCATGCAAACATACTCAAACGCACACAAACGCATGCAAACATACTCAAACACATGCAGACATACTCAAACGCATGCAAACACTCAAACGCACACAAACATACTCAAACGCACGCAAATATACTGAAACACACGCAAACATACTCAAACGCATGCAAACATACTCAAACGCACACAAACATACTCAAACACACGCAAATATACTCAAATACACACAAACATACTCAAACGCATGCATATATACTCAAACGCACGCAAATATACTCAAACGCACGCAAATATACTCAAACGCACAAAAATGTAGTCAAATGCACGCAAATATATTCAAACTCGCATATATATATATATATATATATATATATATATATATATATATATACAAACACACGCAAATATACACAAACACAAGCAAATACGCACAAACACACGCAAATACACACAAACACAAGCAAATACGCACACACATGCAAATACACACAAACACAAGCAAATATACTCAAACGCACGCAAATATACTCAAACGCACGCAAATGTACTCAAACGCACTCATATATACTCAAACGCACTCATATATACTCAAACGCACTCATATATACTCAAAGGCATGCAAATACACAAACGCATGCAAATATACCGAAACGCTTGTGTTCGAATAAATTTGTGAGAGTTTGAGTACATTTGCGTGCGTTTGATTATATTTGCCTGCGTTTGATTATTTTTGCGTGTGTTTTAGTATATTTGCATGCATTTGAATATATTTGCGTGTTTGTATATTTTTGCGTGCGTTTGAGTATATTTGCGTACGTTTGAGTATATTTGCGTGCGTTTGAGTATATTTGCGTGCGTTTGAGTATATTAGCGTGCATTCAAGTATATTTGCGTGTGTTTGAGTATATGTTCGTGTGTTCGTGTATTTGTGTGCGTTCATTGTGCTGCATTGGTACTGCCCGCACCCTTGGAATTTCGCATCCTTTGAATGGTGGGCCAACTGTATTTGCATGTGTTTGTGTTTATTTGCATGCGTTTGAATATATCTGCATGCGTTTGATTATATTTGCATGCGCTTGATTACATTTGCATGCATTCAAATATATTTGCGTGCATTTGAGTATGTTTGCGTGCGTTTTTGTGTATTTGCATGCATTCGAGCATATTTGGGAGCGTTTTTGTGTATCTGCCTGTGTTTGTGTGGATTTGTGTGTGTGTCTGTCTTTATTTGCATGTACATAAATTGTCTATCAGACAAATGTCCGTTCGGCCAAATGTCCATTCGGCCAAATGTCCGTTCGGCCAAATGTCCGTTCGGCCAAATGTCCGTTCGACCAAATGTCCGTTCGGCCAAATGTCCATTCGGCCAAATGTCCGTTCAGCTAAATGTCTGTTCGGCCAAATCTCAGTCGGCCAGATGTCGTTTGGCCAAATGTCCATCAGCCAACTGTCTGGCCACGACTATGGCATGCAATATGCATTATATTACCTTAATGTTTGAATGTCAGTAATCTTTACATTTGTCTTGTTCATCATAATGTGTCATTAAATTCTTGCCTAGATCTTTCAACTCATTTCTTGTTAGATATTCATGAGTGTGTTGTGAGTGGTGGTAAGATAGCACCGGGTGTGGCTTGTCTTCCACACTCGACCCAAGCTGCTGTTCTCTCCACCCTCTCGCCCTTCTGTCATCACCCTGTCCTCCTCTTGTGGCGTCCCTCGATTGGCTGAGCCCATGCACCATCACACCATGTTGTGGCAGTGGTGGCTGGGATGATGACTTCGCTGGCGGTTGCCCGTGGTCCAAGGTTTTCGGGAAGGTGGGTGATGCATGTGATTGGGATGGGAGAGTTGAGCAGCAGTCAACGCTCCCGTGGCCCCTGGCAGCCTCAGCGGTCATCACACTGGAGCCATGGCAGTCAAGGTGGACAACACCGCGGCCTGGCTGATAGCCTGGCAGCGTGAGAAGGGACTCCAGGGACGGCACCATGGCCTGGCTGATGGCGTGGCAGCATGAGGAGGAGGGACTCCAGGGACAACACCACGGCCTGGCTGATAGCCTGGCAGTGTAAAGAGGAGGGACTCCAGGGACGGCACCACGGCCTAGCTGATGGCGTGGCAGCCTGAGGAGGAGGAACTCCAGGGATGACACCACAGCCTGGCTGATGGCCTGGCAGCGTGAGGAGGAGGGACTCCAGAGACGACACCATAGCCTGGCAGCGTGAGGAGGAGGGACTCCAAGGACGGCATCACGGCCTGGCTGATGGCGTGGCAGTGTGAGGAGGAGAGACTCCAGGGACAACACCACGGCCTGGCTGATAGCCTGGCAGTGTGAAGAGGAGGGACTCCAGGGACGGCACCATGGCCTAGCTGATGGCGTGGCAGCCTGAGGAGGAGGAACTCCAGGGATGACACCACAGCCTGGCTGATGGCCTGGCAGCGTGAGGAGGAGGGACTCCAGAGACGACACCATGGCCTGGCAGCGTGAGGAGGAGGGACTCCAAGGACGGCATTACGGCCTGGCTGATGGCGTGGCAGTGTGAGGAGGAGAGACTCCAGGGATGACACCACAGCCTGGCAGCGTGAGAAGGGACTCCAGGAACGACACCACGGCCTAGGTGATGGCATGGCAGCATGAGGAGGAGGGACTTCAGGGACGGAACTATAGCCTGGGGTGGGATGTTCGAAAGCTTGTAACGGCTGCTAAGATCATCGTAGCGGCTACGAGAATCGTAGCATCCTCATAAGCCGCTAAGGTGTATGTTCGAACAAATGTTACGATGATCCATCTGCCATATTTGCTCGTAGTGCTACGATTTCTGGCGAGCATCCTTAAGCTGATCGTAGAGACACACAGTGGAACTGAATTGAAGGTTTCTCCATTAAACAACCCGTGTATATATCTAGTGATGCTCAACTTTGTTTATTCTGTGAACGAAGATGGAATTGCACGTGATTTTAAAACAAAGAGCAATGAGACGTGAGAGGTCATACAGAGACAGAATATATCCATTTGCGTAGTGACCAACATTTACTTATATATTATAGATTTCCCAGACAAGAACTCCTTCATTGGTGTGCTAGACTGGAACCATGAGTTGGACCAGCCACAAAAAGATCCCGTGCTGTGCCATGTCATTTGCAGGTGTTGATAACATTAAGATTTTATGCAAGTGGGACATTCCAAAGTGTGTTGGCAGACACAGTAGGCTTAACACAGGGGTGTTAACCTAAACATAACCCAGCATAACCTTACTTAACCTAACATAAACTAAATCCTTAAAAAAAAAAAATTTTCTGTAATTCAGCGGCATAACTGTTTGAGGTGATCTGAACAAGTATCTGAGGTTAAATTTGCAGTGCATTATAAAGGTAACGAGATATCGATTGGGTCGTCTTACGAATCTTTATCATTTTCTTCCCCATTTCTTTCTTACTTATGCCCTGTATTCTTGTTACTGTTATTCCTAAGCATTCCATGCTTTTCCTAGCATCTTTGCTCCAAGCATCTGATCCCTCTTCTAATGTGTTCCTCATTACTTTTTCTACCATCTGATTTCTATCTCCCTTTAGTGTGCTCTGGATGTATGACATTTTGCTTTTTATGAGCCTTATTTCAAAAAGTGATGACCCTATTTCTCCTCTTATTCCTTCTGCTGTGTATTTCCTAGCATTGGAGTGTATTTGTTTGCATTTTCAGTCTACATTGTGATTGGCTCCCACTTCATGAAATCGCTCTTCTGATTGACCTAGCGCCAATCAGCCGAGCTACATTATGGACGGTTGGAACGGAACGGAACGGGCTATATGATTTCAACGATTATCGTGAGCTACAAGCGTTGCTGCGAGCTTTAGAAGATACGCCTTACCGGTTATCGTAGGCCATGATAAAAGATGGCCGCTACGAGCACGCAACCATGATCATAGTGGTGTCTGGTAACGATCTTTCGAACATCCCACCCCTGGCTGATAGCCTGGCAGCGTGAGGAGGAGGGACTCCAGGGACGACACCACAGCCTGGCTGATGGTGTGGCAGCGTGAGGAGGAGGGACTCCAGGGTCGGCACCACGGCCTGGCTGATAGCCCGGCAGCATGAGGAGGAGGGACTCCAGGGACGGCACCACGGCCTGGCTGATAGCCTGGCAGCGTGAGAAGGAGGGACTCCAGGGACGGCACCACGGCCTGGCTGATAGCCTGTCAGCAAGAGGAGGAGGGACTCCAGTGACGGCACCACAACCTGGCTGATAGCCTGGCAGGGTGAGGAGACGGGACTCCAGGGATGACACCACGGCCTGGCTGATGGCGTAGCAGCGTGAGGAGGAGGGGCTCCAGAGACGGCACCACAGCCTGGCTGATGGCGTGGCAGCGTGAGGAGGAGGGACTCCAGGGACAGCACCACGGCCTGGCTGATAGCCTGGCTGCGCGAGGAGGAGGGACTCCAGGGACGGCACCATGGCCTGACTGATGGTGTGGCAGCATGAGGAGGAGGGACTCCAGAGACGGCACCACGGCCTGGCTGATGGCCTGGCAGCATGAGGAGGAGGGACTCCAGGGACAGCACCATGGCTTGGCTGATGGAGTGGCAGCATGAGGAGGAGGGACTCCAGAGACGGCACCACGGCCTGGCAGCGTGAGGAGGAGGTACTCCAGGGTCGGCACCACGGCCTGGCTGATAGCCTGGCAGCGTGAGGAGGAGGGACTCCAGGGATGGCACCACGGCCTGGCTGATAGCGTGGCAGCCTGAGGAGGAGGGACTCCAAGGACGGCACCATGGCTTGGCTGATGGCGTGGCAGTGTGAGGAGGGACTCCAGGAACAGCACCACGGCCTGGCTGATGACGTGGCAGCGTGAAGAAGAGGGACTCCAGGAACGGTACCACAGCCTGGCTGATGACGTGGCAGCGTGAAGAGGAGGGACTCCAGGGACGGCCCTACGGCCTGGCTGATAGCCTGGCAGCATGAGGAGGAGGGACTCCAGGGACGGTACCACAGCCTGGCTGATAGCCTGGCAGTGTGAGGAGGAGGCACTCCAGGGACGACACCACAGCCTGGCTGATGGTGTGGTAGAGTGAGGAGAGAATGATGTGGCGAGGACCAATATTGTAGTTGGCACCTCAAGAGTGCACACTTAAAGGGTGCGGGCAATTCCGGTGCAGCACTTAAATTCAAAGGGTGCAAAAAATTCAAAGAGTGTGGTGATGGAACTGTATGTGTTTTTGTCCTCTTTCTCTCTCTACCATTCGTCTTTCTCTCCCTCCTTCCATCTCCTTTAATTAAAGAACTCAACAATTAAGGCTCTAGATGTAGGATTCTTCCTCCTCTTCCTTCTCTTCTTCTGCTTCTTGCGACCTGTTATGTTTTGCATCGCTCTGTAGGTTCCATCTTTCTTGGTGTTACGGCTCCTCTATCCTTCCACTAGACAAGAATAGGAAGAAGGTGCAATGCAAAGGGAGATTTTCACAGATGCTACTAGTTCTTTCTTTTCAATTATGCTGAGTTTCTTTGCGTATTTCCCACGCCTTTGTAAGACATGGGAAATACATAAAGAAAATCAGCTTTTATCGAGCGGCCATGTTGTGAAGACGTCATTTCTCTGTCTTTCTCTTTCTCTCTCCAGTACAGTATCTATCATTTAATCACTTGTGTATACGTACTGTATATTCTTTCATTATATCTTGTATTTCGGGGGTTATTGGGTAAAAAAAAGGGTACGTCTTAAGAGTCCTGGAATACATTAGTGAATTCCACTTAGGGTGGGTTTTTCCAGGGGTGCGCAAAGAGCTAGGACTGCATTAACCGCACCCTTGGGGGCCCGACTGTATTTTGTTATATTTCTTATGTCATGTTTTGTTTATTTTTTAGTTTTGTTAGAACTGTATGGATCAGTTGGGTCGACTGCTAGTCATCCAAGTGGCGCAGACGCCTGTGACGTCAATATTATGTCATCTCTGGGTGCGTTCAATATGATTACGCTCATTCTGTATAATAACTCTTCTGATTTGCTTCACTTATTTCTGCCACCTCGTTCTATATGGTAACGATACACACACACACACACACACAAAAAAAAAAAAAAAATAAATAAATAAATAAAAATAAAAATAAATAAAAAAAAGTTCTTGGCTAAGCTTCTCACCTGGCTTCAGTATATTATAGATGGTTTCAATGAATGCCACAATGTTATTGGCACAGTCAATGAAGAAGCAGGTCGCAATGCAATCCCAGGCAGCCTCTGTTGTGTAAATCTGGAAGACAAATAAAACTTCATGAAAATTTTGTCATGGGGCTGACTTTTCTCATACAAGTGGCCAGTTACACCATGAATATTTTTTGGTCATATATGACACTAACATCAATTTGTAAAACCAAAAAATTAATTATATATAAAAAAAAAATTACAATCCTCACAACTGTGTACTCAAATGGAGTTTGCAATGTTATATGAATCTGAGGCATTTGCAGCAATAGCCTCTCTTGCTTTCAACATCAGAGAGAATGTGAGAAAATTTAGGCGACACTATAAAATAATTTAAATCTGAGCCACTAACAGGCGAAGGCCAACCATCAAAAGGCTCCATCAAAGCCTATCTGCAACATAGATGTATGATGTAAAAACATATGCAACCACTATTTTTTGTCTTTCTCCATATCTTGTCTTAAAGCTGTGCACATATCAATCCTGCTTTCCCTTTTCCATACTCTACATTTATAACTATTATCTTAAATTTTATCATTAGCATCACAACTCCTTTCTCCATATGTTACAATTATCATTCTCAATGTTAGTCTGGATGTCCTCATATAGTTTTGTTTCTGCTATGTATACAAGTTCTGGTTTCTTCTCTTTTAGATAATCTGTTAACTCTAGTTTTCTTGCTATTATTCCATCTATATATTACTTATATTTCATAATTTCCTTTTGCAACTGCTCCATTCTTTTCTTTTTCTTCTAACATCTGTGTACTATTTCATCATCCTGTTGTCCTTTAGTCCCCGAAAATAACTATGTTTTTTCCTCGTTATTCTTGCACATTTTCGTGCTTTGCCTTTTTCTTCAATTCTTTAGATTTTTGTTGCTCCTTCTTTCATAATTTTTTTTAATGAATACATCTTTATATTCTTCTATGTCCCTGAGTTAGTAAGTACTAACTCAGATCTCTTCTGTTGCAGTTTGAGCTTTTAGTTTTAGCTTCACCGGTCTAAGACCTCCTTCAATCTAGGGACCTAATCTCATCTCATATCTCTCTCTCTCTCTCTCTCTCTCTCTCTCTCTCTCTCTCTCTCTCTCTCTCTCTCTCTCTCTCTCTCTCTCTCTCTCTCTCTCTCTCTCTCTCTCTCTCTCTCTCTCTCTCTCCTCTCCCTCTCCCTCTCCCTCTCCCTCTCCCTCTCCCTCTCTCTCTCTCTCTCTCTCTCATTCATATATTTCCAAAACAGTTGCCTTCCATCTTACAAGTGTTCATATATCCCATAACTTAGGTTGGCTTTAATTGTTTAATAGGAATAATTTAGCTGATATAGAACGGTAGGAGCTAGGAATAAGGAAGTTAAGATATGATACCAAATGAAAGAAGATAAATAGATGTCCTGGGCTATTATTCTGTTGCTGAAAAGCTACAGGTTGCCCATCACTAATCTGGCAACCACAGGACCTTAGGACTGCCGGATTTTAAAAATTTCCGGATTATTGATGTTTTGTCTCCTGACTCTATATATGCTGTATATATTGTAATAGAAAATTAACTTATCAATAGAGATTCCGTCTCTCACATCTTCCTCATTTTCATCCCTGCTTTCTTCTTCACAGCGATTTTTCTCAGGACTTACAACTATATGTACAATCACTCCAGTGCAGCCTCAGGACCCACCTAAGCAGAGGTGCTTCTGGCATTTCAACTCTGCTAAGTGGGAGGACCTGAGGCAGTACTATTCTGATTTTTCTTGGGATGATTATTGTTTCCATGTCAGAGATCCTTCTCTTTGTGCCGAGTGCATAACAGAGGTGATTGTCTCTGGCATGGAGCTATACATTCCTCATACTTTCTCTAATACTAAAGCTAAAAAGCCCTGGTTTAACTCTGCTTGTTCTCGTGCTGTCAATGATAGAGAGACGGCTCACAATCGGTACCGTAGCCATCCATCTGTTGAAACTCATGCCCTATATATTTCTGCCCGTAATCATGCCAAATCTATTCTCCAACTTACTAAAAACTCTTTCATTAATAGAAAATGTCAAAGTCTTTCCAACTCTAACTCTTCTCGTGATTTCTGGCATCTAGCCAATAATATCTCTAACAATTTTACTTCTTCATCTTTCCTTCCTTAACTTCAACCAGATGGCCCCACAGCTGTCTCTTCTTTTTGTAAAACTGAACTCTTCACTCAAACCTTTGCTACCAACTCTACTTTGGATGATACTGGGCATATTCCTCCTACTTCTCCACCCTATGACTATTTCATCCCTAAAATTAAAAATCTTTATTATGACGTTTTCCAGGCCCTCTCCGGCCTTGATTCTCAGAGGGCTTACAGTCTGGATGGAGTCCCTCCTGTTGTTCTCAAAAACTGTGCTTCTGAATTCGCTCACTGCCTGGTCAAACTCTTTCATCTGTGTCTCTCTACTTCTACCTATCCTTCTTGCTGGAAGTTTGCTCACATTCAACCTGTCCCTAAAAAAGGTGATCGCTCCAATCCCTCTAACTACCGCCCTATAGCTTTGATTTCCTGCCTTTCTAAAGCCTTTGAGTCTGTCATTAATAAGAAGATAATGAGGCATCTATCAGCTCACAACCTTCTCTCTGATTACCAGTATGGTTTCCGTAAAGGCCAACTGAATCTTGGTCATCCTCTTTTAGGGACTTCGGTGAAACTTTTGCTGTTGGCCTTGACATATCGAAAGCCTTCAATAGAGTCTGGCATAAATCTCTAATTTCTAAACTACCCTCCTACGGATTCTATCCTTCTCTCTGTACCTTCATTTCCAGTTTCCTTTCCTACCGGTCTATTGCTGTTGTAGTGGACGGTCACTGTTCTTCTCCTAAAACTATCAACAGTGGTGTTCCTCAGGGTTCTGTCCTATCACCCACTCTCTTTCTATTATTCATCAATGATATCCTAAATCTGACTCACTGCCCTATCCACTCCTATGCTGATGACATCACCTTGCATTTTTCAACGTCGTACAACAGACGCCCAACCCAACAAGAATTAAATGACTCAAGGCGAGATACTATAGGATGCTTAACCTCTGATCTTTCACTAGTTTCTGATTGGGGCAGAGCAAACCTTGTTTTGTTCAATGCCTCAAAAACTCAATTTCTACAACTATCTACTCTACATAACCTTCCAGATAACTATCCCCTCTTCTTCAATGACACTCAATTTCCCCTCTCCTCCACATTAAACACACTCGGTCTATCCTTTACTAAAAATCTAAACTGGCAATTTCATATCTCTAACTCTTGTTAAATCAGCTTCTAAGAAGTTAGGTGTCCTATGGCATCTGCGTCCATTTTTCTCTCCCTCTCAGCTGCTTGCTCTGTACAGGTGCCTTATCTGCCCATGTATGGAGTATGGCTCTCATGTCTGGGGGGGGCTCAACTCATGCAGCTCTTTTAAACAGGGTGGAGTCTAAAGATTTTTGCCTAATCAACTCTCCTCCTCTAATTGATTTTCTTGATTCTTTAAGTCACCGCTGCAATGTTGCATCTTTATCTATCTTCTACCGTTATTTTCATGCTGACTGCTCTTCTGAACTTGCTAACTGCATGCCTCCCCCGTCCCGTGGCCTCGCTGTACAAAACTTTCTACTTCTGTTCATCCTTATTCTGTTCATCTACCTAATGCAAGAGTTAACCAATATCTTCACTCTTTCATTCCTTACACTGGTAAACTCTGGAACTCTCATCCTTTATCTGTTTTTCCACCTGCCTATGACTTAAACTCTTTCAAAAGAGGAGTGTCAAGATACCTCTCATACTAAATTGGACTGCCCTCCCATTTCTATATTTCTCCTACTGTCTTCTTTACAGGGTTTGGCGACAAGCGGGATTCTTTTTAATAGTTCATTTATTTTTCTCTTAGCCAGTACTCTTTTAATGTTAAAAAAAAAAATCTTCTTCAAAATCAGTGTAATGATGAATTGTAGGCACATTATCATCAGCATGTAGCCATTCCGTTACACCATCTTCATTTATCCTTGATGCAAGTTCCTTGGCAACAGGATTAGTTACATCCTTAGCATAAGCAAGAAGTTCTTGTATAAGCTGCATGATTTCTACAATTCCGTCAAATAAATGAGAAGGAATTACTGTTTGCTGTGGGAAGCGTGAGCATACAACTGATTCTAGCTACAGCGCCATCAAAACATAAATAGTGTCTTCCAAAAACAGTGGCACACCAACCAGTGAAATTTTAAACTGCGCTTCGAAATTCATGCTGAAAAACTGATTGCCGGATTAGTGATGGTCAACCTGTACTCTTTTGTACCACAGCTGTAGAAAAAAAAAAAACTTATACCCAGTCACTTATGAACTTTTGCAATACCTCCAGGAAGTCTCCTGCTGCCATGGTGAACTGAGCCTGGGGGTGAAGGTCTGAAGGGTTGGTGTCAGGGAATGTGGCAGGGCGTAGCTGGTCACCATTGGTTAGCAGGTTACTCCCAGCATGCACCCATGGATAGACTCGCAATGTGTTGAGTCCGCGACACCTGAAGACATCAAGATCTTGTTACAATTCTATTGTAAAAGCAATTAGTATGAAGGCAAGGTGCTCTGAGACAGCCTTCAGCTCAAGCTCAATGTAGCCTTTACATTCTACATTCTTAGCCATCAACTTACTTATCTACAACCATCTACAACTAATGCCTCGTCCCCTCTGGTGACTTCCCTCAAAGGGATGGCCATGGCAGAAAAGTTTCCATCTTACCCTCTTCCTGCATTTCCTCAATGTGTAGTCAAAGCTCCGCCAGTTATCCCTCTCAAGTACTCGTTCACTCTGTTTATCCACTTCAGTGGTAGCTTCCCTCTCACATTTCATCCTTCAACTTCACTATGTACTCTATCTTAGTATACACATTCAAATTCAATCTTAACCTATGTCAAAGCCGTTTAAATGTACCACATTTTACCCATTCAATCACTCCAAAATCGATTCCCTTTGCTGTTGTCCCCTTGCTAAGGTTCTCATTCACATTCTCATTGTTCTCTTCATCTCATCAAGTACTTCTCTTACATAGCTTATCTCCACTCATCTCGATTGCTATGCTCCATATTACGTCCATTTCCTTGATAAATATGTCAGAGTAGGAAAGATAACAATACTGTCGACCCTCGATTTAACGGAGTAATGTGGAGGGAGCCCTGTCCGTTAATGTAAAAAGTTCGTTGCTTGGTTAAAGGCCATAATATTGCAATCCTGAAAAAAAATCTAGGGTGAAACAACTTTTGGGCAAAAAATATAAAAACCTTATATGACCGAACCTAACTGAACCAAACCTAATCTAACCATAACCAAAAAAAAAAGTAAATAAATAAAAAATAAAAAAATAAAAAAATAAAAAAATAAAAACTGTGAAGGTCCTAGGCGGTGCACTTAAGACCTTCACAGGTTTTTTTTGTATACATTAAAAGGGTACTGGCTAAGGGAAAAAAAATTAAGTATAAAAAAAATCCCGCTTGTTGCCAGACCCTGTAAAGAAGATAGTAGGAGAAATAAAAAATGGGGGAGCAGTTCGATTTAGTATGAGAGGTGTCTTGACACTCCTCTTTTGAAAGAGTTTAAGTCATAGGCAGGTGGAAAAACAGATAAAGGAAGAGAGTTCCAGAGTAAGGGATGAAAGAGTGATGATACTGGTTAACTCTTGCATTAGGTAGATGGACAGGATAAGGATGAGAAGTAGAAAGTCTTGTGCAGCGAGGCCGCGGGAGGGGGGGAGGCATGCAGTTAGCAAGTTCAGAAGAGCAGTCAGCATGCAAATAGTGGTAGAAGATAGATAAAGAAGCAACATTGCGGCGGTGACTTAAAGAGTCAAGTTAGAGGAGGAGAGTTGATTAGGCGAAAAGCTTTGGACTCCACCCTGTATAAAAGAGCTGTATGAGTTGAGCCCCCCCAGACATGAGAGCCATACTCCATACATGGGCGGATAAGGCCCCTGTACAGAGCAAGCAGCTGAGAGAGAGAGAAAAATGGACGCAGATGCCACAGGACACCTAACTTCTTGGAAGCTGATTTAGCAAGAGTAGATATGAAATTGCCAGTTTAGATTTTTAGTAAGGGATAGACTGAGTGTGTTTAATGTGGAGGAGAGGGGAAGTTGAGTGTCGTTGAAGAAGAGAGGATAGTTATCTGGAAGGTTATGTGTTGAACTATGTACAGTATATACGACTTTATATTTATATCAATATCGTCTGAGCAGTAGTTGTGCAGATTTACCCAAATACTTTTTGGCTTACCTTAACCTAAGTTGTACATACAATATTTACAGTTGCACTCAATGTTTACTACGAGTCAAAGGGAAGCGTCTGGATGCAGCCATTAATCTTTATGTTTCGCCCACAATCAGCTGATGTATGCCTAGGCTCCGCCTCCCTCCTCCTTCTAGGCATCAGTGTTGAAACCATCATGGAGTCTAATAAGTGTGTGTAACATCTTCTCCCGAGGTTAATACTTACGTGTGGGATAGAATTAAGATTGCAGAATATCATGCAACATATATCAACTTCTTGAAATTATTAAAACATTTGTTTTAATTTTTATATACCCACCGCCTCAGTAGGTAAGACCAGTATCTAGTTACAGCCCCGCAATGTAAGGTTAGGTTGGGGTGGGATTAGGTTAGGTTTCTAGAAATGAAAAAGCATCATACTTTGCCCAGAAATAAATAGTCCATGCCTAAAAATTAGTAGGCTAGCCTTATCTAATCTAACCTAGCTACGCACACTTATTAGACTCCATGGTGGTTTCAACACTGATGCCTAGAAAGAGAAGTGAGGCGGAGTCTAGGTACATCAACTGATTGTGGGCAGAGCATAAAGATTAATGGCTGCACCCAGACGCTTCCCTTTGACTTGGAATAATCATTAAGTGCAACTGTAAATACTGTACATAGAACTCAGGTTAAGGTAAGCCAAAAAGTATTTGGGTAAATCTGCATGACTACTGCTCGGATGATATCGATATAAATATGAAGTCCTACATATTATACATAGTGTACTCAACACATCTGTGAAGGTTTCAGGCTGTGCTCACCATTGTTTACCTGGCAACAAACTTTCAAGTTATGTTAGGTTAATTGTGTTATGTTAGGTTATGGTTAGATTAGGTTCTGTTAGGTTTGGTTATATAAGGTTTTTATATTTAATTGCCCAAAAGTTGTGCGTTTCGCCTTAGATTTTAACCGATTCTGTTACCAACGCAACCGACACCTACCAGACTTTCATTTACACTAACGGACTTTAGTCCAGATCTGGGTTGATTGTCTGTTAGCAGACAGAGTCCGTTAAATCGAGGGTCGACATTTGTTATCTCCATTTCCATGTCAGCATACTTATACAGAGTTGCTTCCAAATGCTTAAAACTCTCACATTTCTTCCTTTCCTACTCTCTCAACATCATCTTAGTCTTTTCCATACCTTGACCCCTTATTCCATAAGTTATCATAAAATTAACCATCTCTTCTCTAGCTCTTGAATAACCATCACCTTGCTCATACTGCCATTCACTCTCAACTGTCTCTATTTACACACTATACCAAAGGCATCCACCACATTCAATAAAATTTACTTAATCTTTGCAGACAGCACTGTATCATATGCAAACATCTACCACCAGGGAGTGATGCATAATATTCAACCTCAGCTTAGCACTCATATTTCTTATGCATCAATCCATGTATATAACTATAGTCAAAGCTCGGGTTTTGAACGGCTCCCTTTTCCAACAAATCGGTTTATGGGCAGAATTTTGAGCTCAAAATTTCCATATAACTTGGTTGCTGAACAAACTACCCGGCAACAGCCGGCAGCATGGCATCGTTGTGGGCATTAGTCACACCACAGCTTTTGCTCAAAGAACACTCGCTCCGAACTGTTCTTTCATTTAGGAGATATTTCTTGTGTTGTGAATTATTTATTTTATCTTTCTTATTCCATAAGCCACAATGGGACCTAAGAAAGCTAGTGAAAGTGTAAAGATGAAAAAGAAAATAGTGTGAACGACAATAGAGGTGAAGAAAGAAATCATACAGAAGCATTAAAATGGTGTTTGCATCTCGGATCTGACTTTGAAGTTCAGTTTGGCAAAGTCAGAAAACAGAAGAGAACGAGAAGAAACTCCAGAAAGACAGTTATCTGAAGTTTTTATGGAGGGAGATTCCTCTTCCAAGCAATAACATCTCTCCCCTCCCCGTTTTGCTTACCAACTTTCACTTACGCTGTGAACTATTCTCCATACAGGGGCGATAAAATATAATCAGATTAGTTTTTGTCTGTCTTTTATCTGTACAGTATTGTGTTTAACTTTTTTGTCTTAGATTTAATAATCTTTATTGGTTTTGTGTATGAATTTGTGCACAAAATACTGTTGTGAAAGTTTAAATAAGCAATCACCTGGGGTCTAGTAATGGATTAATCTAATTTACATTGATTCCAATAGGGTAAATAGTTTCAGTTTACAAACAACCTTAAGGAACGAATTGAATTTGTGAACCGAAGTTCCACTATATATTGAACAACCAGTGGTATCATACACCTGCCTAACTTCAAGACCAATCCTAATACTGTCACCTAATTCTCTATTCAATCGTATAGACATGCAAGCTTTCTTTATCCTCAGTTAGTGAAACTTTTTCACAACCACAGCTGGCAGCTGTAATATCCCATTAATTACCTCCCCTCGCGTGTGGGGGAGACTTTTCTATGCCACTGCCATATGTATGTGGTAAAAAAAATATATAATACAAAAAAAAAAATTAATAATAATAAAATAAATAAATAAATAAAAATAAAATAAAATAAATAAATTTATATATATATATATATATATATATATATATATATATATATATATATATATATATATATATATATATATATATATCATAGACTACACCATACTTGACTGGACACTCGCGACAATCGCTGACAGACGATATACATTTCACTCCTATTGATTCCCCTGCTATGAGTGATGACAGATAATACTTCATATTATCAGTTCATATTCTACTTAGGACATTGTATGTCATGTCTTTACAATCAGTAATGATTGCTGAACCATGGCTGAACATAAAAAAGGATTTTACAACTTTTGCAAATAGGAAATTAACATAAAGATTACAAGTTTGAGTGAAAAATCGTGTGGGAGTTGTGTATAAAGCATATTGTTTATAGCAAAAAAATCTGGCAAATTCGCAATAATTTCTGAAATAAAACATCACATATTGTGAAATAACCATTCCTGAATATGATTTGATTGTGATCAAATGTCATATAATCGTTATATCGGCTTGGGAATGAATTTTTCATAACAATTCGTGGAGCGAAAGGCAAAAGGCGAAAGAGATCACAAGAAGAAGACCAAAACAATCCTTTACAAAGGTCAACAACATAAATAGTTCAATTCATTGGTCCCATGACGCTATTATAAGTCTCATGGAAAATGTTCATGAGCAGAAGAAGAAGAGAAGTGCTTCCTCCATAACGGCTTGTGTTGTTGTTATGATCAGCTGATTCCACAAGGTTAGTTCTTCTACGTGTGACCAGACTGGTAGTTGTATCGCTGTAAATCCAGAAAAAACGGAAGCCAGGCTAGCGTTAGCAAAACCTAGTGTGACCGTAGCTTCATCAGCTTCTATTGTATACTCTGAATCATGCTTGATATAAGATTCGAAACTATTTCCAAATATTTTGTTTGTTTTCTACGTTTTCACTGAGCATAGCAGGATAAAAGGAAAAGTGATGTATGGTGATAAGATCATTGGAAAGAACATTGCTAAATAGAAGAGGAGGAGAAGGCAATGACACCAACAACCAACAAGCTGACTAGAGACCATCACCAATAAGGAATTACAATGGAGTTATTTTACACAGTCTCTGAGAAACGCTCTCTCGATGACACTCAGCAAACATCGTAAGTTGATTAGGAATGTTAAATTTTTTCTTCTTGATGTTATTTATGGGTATATGAAAGTATGAGTGAAGTATGAGTATGAGTGAATTGATTACGAGTGACTTAGGGTGATGTGTTCAAGTTTTGGTTATATTTTACAATTACTCTCAACACTAAGGTGTTGTGTATCCTGCCATGCTCAGTGAAAACGTAGAAAACAAACAGAATATTTGGAAATAGTTTCAAATCTTATTTCAAGCATGCATGTATATTAGTATGGACTACATTGGCTATGTATGTATGCGTTTTCCGTTTAAAATTTCAATATTCCTGGAAATTATTGCAAATATGGTGTTTTTATTGGTGTCTTAGGATTTAATAATTGTCGCCCACCGATGACGTATGTTGACTAATTTGTTTTTGTTGCTCATAAACATATACTTCACATCACTCTGAGTTGTTTGCTTTTTGTTTGAAGTTTCTATGATGATTTTAAGTATTTTATTCAAATAAAACAAACAAAAAATCGCCTCAGGACACATTTACGAAAGACCCGATTTCGAGTGCACAGTCACATATGGTGACTGTGGTATTGCATATTAATATAAACTACATGGGCTATGCATGTAAGTGTTTTCAGATTGAAATTCCAATATTCCTGGAAATTATTGCAAATTTGGTGTTTTTTATTGGTGTCAGGATTTAATAATTGTCGCCCACCGATGACGTATGTTGACTAATTTGTTTTTGTTGCTCATAAACATATTATTCACATCACTCTGAGGTGTTTGCTTTTTGTTTGAGGTTTCTATGATGATTTTAAGTATTTTATTTAAATAAAACAAAAAATCGCCTCAGGACACATTTGCGAAAGACCCGATTTCAAGTGCACAGTCACGTATGGTGTATTCTATGGTATTGCATATTAATATAGACTACATGGGCTATGCATGTAAGTGTTTTCAGATTGAAATTCCAATATTCCTGGAATTTATTGCAAATTTTGTTTTTCTTGGTTTCTTAGGATTCAATAATTGTCGCCCACCGATGACGTATGTTGACTAATTTGTTTTTGTTGCTCATAAACATATTCTTTACAATACTCTGAAGTGTTTGCTTTTTATTTGAGGTTCCTATCTTAATTCTAAGTATTTTATTTGATTTTTCTGTAGGACGGGTTTGCAAAAGGCCAGATTTCGAGTGTCCAGTCAAGTATAGTGTAGTCTATGTATATATATATATATATATATATATATATATATATATATATATATATATATATATATATATATATATATATATATACACACACCTTGGTCTCATATAGAACATCCAATAGGTCGATAGAGATGCCGTTCTATGTGGTACATGTAGCCTATGGGGAAAATGACAATTGGTCGATCGGTCACCAAAATTGTCCCTGAAATTAACATACACTGCATATTATTAACAATTATTAAATATAAATGGTTAAAAAAAACATCAAATAAGGTTTTCCTTGCCTTAATCCTATGGGGATGTAAGTACAGGGGGAGGAGGAGTCCGAGGCTTTGTGAGGATCACTTGCTTTTGCGTCAAATTGTTCTTACATTTGACTCTGATAGCCCCAAATCACATCCTATGGCTGTGTTTCCCTCTCCTTTCTCTTTGTGTGCAATAACTTCCTTCTTTATATCGAAGGAGATGGCCTTCTGTTTCGTAGATTCACAGTCAAGCATGTCAGGATCGAAGTTGGCGGTGTAGCAGCTTGAAGCGTCCAGCTGTAGAGTAATGCCGGGCCGGAATGGAGTCCGGAATCGACTCCGGCGATTCCACTAATGAGTTACTGGAATTGATTCCGGTGAGTGGAATAGATTCCATACTTAAATGAATACTTGCCTCTTCCGATTCCCAGTCGGGACACTTGATTGGTCGACACCTTGACGTATGAAGTGGGTTGCTAGTGCGCCTGGCGGTGATGTATTCTAGTTGTGTATCATACTGTGGATCAAGCTAAAGATGCCCACCATATATATATATATATATATATATATATATATATATATATATATATATATATATATATATATATATATATATATAGTGGGCATCTTTAGCTTGATCCACAGTATGATACACAACTAGAATACATCACCGTTATTATGTATAAATTTGTTGAGAGAGAGAGTTGGCCAGGGTGGTATCGCCCTGCGCAGCCACCGGCCAGAATGAATACTGGTTGCTGGAATCGCTAAGCTTTGCAAACAAATACCCTCACTTGTATCGCCTCGCGCGGCCACCGGCCAGAACGAATGCTGGTTGCCGGAATCGCTACGCTTTGCAAATGAACACCCTTAATGAATACTGAATACCTCTCCCCGCTCTGAATGAGTGAGTGCTGAGTGGGCGGAGCTGGGTCGGAGTCAACCTGCGGAATCAATTACAACTATTCCATGGGCTTCAGTGTTCGGAATCGTGAATACCCAAATTACCGATTCTTGCCCCCCCTACTGTAGAGTGACCGGGTGGACGTGCGCATGTGCGAGATCACAGCTGGCACCAACGGGCAGAGGCAAGATCCCCTCCTGCTCTCCAAGTCCTTGATGCGCTTCAGCTAGCAGTATCTCGTCTCCAGCCTTGTGTTCCCTTTTATCTGTAGTTATTGTGTTTATTTATTCATTTAATAAAGATAATAAGCAGTAAATAAACCCTGGCCTACTATAATCGGAGTTATATATAAAAAACACTGTAAACACAATAAAACAGCACTCCTGATATGACGTGCTGTCTCCTGCTTCTCTCTCCCCTTAACCTAACCATAATCTAACATAACATAACTAACCTAACATAACTTCTACGATTCTGTGTGAGGTAAATAATGACGAACATAGCCTAAAACCTTGACATATGTGTTGAGTACCCTATGTATATTATGTACGGCTTCATATTTATTATTTTTTTCTCTCTCCACTCCACCAGTCCTTGACGAGAGAGAGAGAGAGAGAGAGAGAGAGAGAGAGAGAGAGAGAGAGAGAGAGAGAGAGAGAGAGAGAGAGAGAGAGAGAGAGAGAGAGAGAGAGAGAGAGAGAGAGAGCGAGCGTGAGTGGGGGGTGGGGGTGTGTTGCCTTCGTCCTCTGCTGTGAGTTAGTGATCTCCCATATGCACACCTTCATCCAGTCACTCTACACTAGCTGAACGTTTCAAACTGCTACAGTGGGAACAGTCACCCAAGCGGCGCAGACGCCTGTGACGTCAGCACTACGTCAGCTCTGGGTGTGTCCAATACAATTACGCTCGTTCTGTATAAGAACTCCTCGGATTTTCTTTCCTTAGTTCCACACCTCATTCAATGCGGTCCCAATCGTTCTGTACAATAATTTTAATTTAATATTTTTGGTCACTTGTTCTATAAGAAAATTGTTCTTTCTGAACAAGTTCTATGTGGGATCAGGGTATATATATATATATATATATATATATATATATATATATATATATATATATATATATATATATATATATATAAATATATATATATATATATATATATATATATATATATATATATATATATATATATATATATATATATATATATATACTGTATATACCGGACTATAAGACGAGATTTTTTGCCAAGTTTAAGGCTTCTATATCTAAAGGTCGTCTTATACACCGAGAATAAAACACAAACCTATAACTCCGTGATGAATATTCAGCGCCACTGTACCTTGGAATTCATTCCGCATGCACACACGTGTATGCATAATATATATTAATATATATATATATATATATATATATATATATATATATATATATATATATATATATATATATATATATATATATATATATATATATATATATATATATATATATATATATACATATATATATATATATATATATATATATATATATATATATATATATATATATATATATATATGTATATGTATATATATATATATATATATATATATATATATATATATATATATATATATATATGTATATATATATATATATATATATATATATATATATATATATATATATATATATATATATATATATATATATATATATATACACACACCTACACACACATGCACAGGCGTGCGGGCCCACCCTAACTCTATGGATGTCGAATGTTTACTGATAACGTCACGTGCGGGCCACAACACCGGGAAGGCAGGCGACACTGGTGATGAAGCTGCAGACAACAACCCAGATGATGCAGAATTTGACCCGTATGATGATGCCCTTGAACATGTATCTAAAGATATATTTGACATGCTTATTGTATCAGATGAAGATGATTTTCAAGGTTTTTAATTAAACATCTATGTTTCAAATGTTTCAGGCAATTGTTGAAACAAGGTATTAGAACATGGCAGTGCTGATGTTTATGACAATGTTTATTTACGTTTTGAAAAATAGACTATTGTTTAGTAAAAGTAATATACGTACAATATGTAGTTTTTAAATTCCTTTAACTACTTACATCTTGAGCAACTAGTGTTGGAAGTAATTGTTGGAGTAATAAATTAAGGACAGGTGAATAGTGAACCTTACTATGAGAAAGGGGGTCGTCTAATATAGCGATAATAGCTCAAAACCAAATTTTTTTCCTCGTAAATTGGGGGTCGTCTTATACAACCAGTCACCTTATAGTCCGGTATATACGGTATATATATATATATATATATATATATATATATATATATATATATATATATATATATATATATATATATAATATATATATATACATATATATATAGAATAGTGGCGATGGTTTGCGCTACCTTAAGCAGATAATATTAGCCTACGAAGCCTCCAGATTAAATACGACCACAAAATTTCACCAGCAAGTGAAAAATCTTTTAAACTTTGATGGCGAATAACACGCTATCCGCGATATCCTCAGTTTCCCCCGGAGAGGTGTAAGTGAAGGAATTTGCAGACGGCTCAATGCGTTATTAGTCGGGTTTACACGCTATGTGGTGGAGGATATTGCGCTGGGCGCGCTAGGTGCCTTAAGTTCTCTATCTTTATGTACAAGCTATTAAAATCGTTGTCATTAAGTAGTTAGTGATGTCTCTTGCCTGTCAAATAATAAAAGCTTGAAAAAAAACAACAAAGATTGCAAACTAGCTTTTTATTTTTACAGATATAATTATATTGACAAACAAACAGAGACGCTATCAATAAGTGTCGAAAATCATAAACAAATAAATTTCCAAAAGAATTCAAAGCGAAAAGGTTGAAAATACACTATGCAAAGTTTTATCAAGCATCATCAAAACAATAGGGCAATCTCACACCAGCCTCAGTTACACTTCGTACAATAAAACTCAACATCCATTGCTTCAATGTCTTCCTGAAACTTCCCAGTCAAATCAATCTCATTCACACATTCCACATGCCACCAGCTGTCACACAGTGCACACTGCACTCTCACTTTTGCTCTTGTTTCACATTAACATTTGGGACAGAGTTCATTCACATATTCAACTAAATCATCAGTCATCGTCCAGGACTGGCTCATCCCCACTGTCTGAAGAGTCTGTCTCCTCGCCTTTCTGCTTTTGGGAAGCAGACAGAAGTTTCCTGAACTGTTTTTCTTTCCTTTTTCTCTTCTTCTCATCTCTTTCTTTCCTTTCGTTTTCCTTCTGCTTTTCCTTTTCTTCCACTGGCCTTCTCTTTGCTTCAGCTTCCTGTTCCTTTACCTTTTTTCTCTCCTCTTGTTTTGTTTTTCTTTCCATTTTCTCTCTCTCCTCTTTCTGTTTCTCTTCAATCATTTGCCGATACTCAACACCACTTATTGAACATGGCAATGGTGCGGTGGTCTTTTTAAATCCCTTTTTCTCCTGGAATGAGGGCAGTGTGAGGTAATCCTCAATCTTTTTGGAATTTTGGCATGTAGAAGGCAGGGACTGTGGAGCAGGCTGGGATGTGGAAGGCAGGGACTGTTGGGCAGGCTGTAAGGTTTTTTCCAACACCTTCCATTCTTCATAGAGTGGGTCCTCCATGTCGTACAGCTCCTCGTACCACTTCATGAATTTAAAAGTTGTTTCTTCCCCCCAACGAGAAGTTAAACTTTATCAGCTCAAAAATGTTGGAGAATGCTGAAGGAGCAGGAGCTCCTTGTTCTGGCCTCGAGAACTTGGATTCAATTAAATGTTGCTTATAAATGAAAGACAAACAAAACAAAAGTTCATGCAAACACATGCAGTAAATACAAATACATGCTCGAATATAATACCTTTTCATTACGTAATTATTAGCCTCTCCTGTCATTTTCTGCCTTACAAGTCAAAACAGCTTGTGTGTAACATCTCATTTATGCTATTCACAATAACATTAAACATACTAAAATGCAGATAATAGAAAGAGAAGACAAAAATAAAGAAAGCACACTAGCCCGACAATGATATTCTAACATCGGTGATAGGCTACACGGGGTAGCGCGCTTTGCCAACCAATGATGTTTATGGCTGGTGTGCGCGCTACCCACGCCATCACTCATTTGTTGAGACTAGGCATATTTATCTTCAACCATTTAGCAGTCATGTATTGTAACAATGTAATAATTGACAAGCAATGTTAGTTTTGTATCAAAATAGATGGCAGTGACTAACACTGACATTCATGTGTGCTATCAAAAGTGTTAGCGATGAGGACTGAAACACAACTTACCTCAGTACCGTGTGAAGATGTACTGATTCTCTCTCACTGGCTCGTGCAGAAAACGGAGCAGTACTGGCGGTAAAATTTAAACTTCGCTCTGTCTTTTCTGCTCTCTGTTTATTTGTTTAACGGGACTTAGCACACAGACCCGACTGGCGTGCAAACCCTCCACTACTCTATATATATATATATATATATATATATATATATATATATATATATACATATATGTGATATTGTGGCTTAGTTGTGATTTATGTAAGATGGATGGAAGGGTGGAAGTAATAAGAACATAAGAAATGAGGAGATTGCAAGAGGCCAGTTAATGACCACGAGGCAGCTCCTTGTCCCCCACCCTTGGAATAATCCAATATTTAGCTATCCCACCTGTCATCCCTATCCATACTCTGATCCAACCATCTTTTAAAGCTATCTATTGACTCAGCACTTACTACGTGTCTACCCAGCCTATTCCAATCCTCCACGACTCTGTTAGTGAACCAATATCTACCTATGTCTGTCCTGAATCTAAGTTTTTCTAGCTTGTACCCATTTCCACGTGTCCTAGCCTGACTACTAAATTCTAAAACCTGATCAATGTTTCCCTTATTAATTCCTTTTACCCATTTGAAAACCTCAATCATATCCCCTCTTGCCCTCCTCTCTAGGGAGCGGAGATTAAGACGTTTTAACCTATCTTTGTAGGGTAAATTTCTCAACCTCTGAATCATCTTGGTCATTCTTCTCTGGACTGCCTCCAAGGAGCCTATATCCTTCCTATAATATGGGGACCAAAATTGAGCTGCATAATCTAAATGGGGTCAAACTAGCGCTAAATACAACCTCAGAATGACCTCAGAACTCCTATTTATCACACACCTACTAATAAATCCCAGTATCTTGTTGGCCCTATTTCTAGCTTTAATACACTGTTCCCTGGGGCGCAGGTCAGTGCAAGTATGAAAAATGTGGCATGGGACCAAGTGCAAATGGAGTGAAACATGGTGAAGCGGAATGGATGAAAAAAAATACATTGAAGTGATATGGTCATATGGAGAGAATAAAAGCATGAAGAGTTTATGAAGAAATTATAGGAGGATCCTAATAGGGGAGGAGGGCGTTGTAAGATGGAAGGATCGGGAAAAAAAAGAACATGCATGAAAGAGTTGCTGATAGAGCGAGAGGGATTGAAGTAGCACAGAGGAGGAGGGAGTGTATGGATAAGGAGATGGAGATAAAGGCTTTTCAGCCATGGCCTTAAGAGATGTTCTTGGGGGAGAGAACGAGAAATCAGAAACAATAGAAAGAAATAGATAGCTGTAAAAATTGATAAAGATGCAAACTATGAAATCAATACCTATCTATATACCAGGCTGTTATCCCACTATATGGGGTTAGCCAAGACAAGGTATGCATATCCACACCCATGCACATAGGAAGGTGTACAGTAGGCTCTCATCTTTAGACACTCATTTAGACTGCCAATATCTCACGGAACTTAAATTGTCCAAAGTTAAATATAGTGAAAGTCCAATAATCCGGAAGCTGATGGTTTGGAAATTTTGTGTAGGAGGCAGTTTTCCCCAGAGAAGTATAGATACTTGAAATAAACTGAAGGAAGAGGCAAAAAATGTACATGAACAGTAAGAAAAATTGGACAAACATAGATACAGAGAAAGGACTACACATGAAAAATCAGAATGGAGAAAATTGATAAGTGGAGTACCACAGGGATTAGTTTTGGCACCAATAATGTTTTTAGTATATGTAAATGACATGACAGAAGGAGTAAGCAATTACATAAGCCTGTTTGCAGATGATGCAAAATAGATGAAAAGCAGAATTCATAAGTGCAGAGATTAAGGCAAAAAATGGCGAAACAAGGAATAGTAGTTGTAAGAACAAAAAACTGGACTAAAGATCATGAAAAGATAATAGAAGATACACTAGAGAGCATATAAAAGATTATTATTTCTTAAAAGTAGTCAAAGAGTAACATTGGTGGGAGATGTTAATTGTAAAAAAGTAAAGTAGGAGACATTTGAAAGCGGAGGTGAAAATATGTGGGGAAATAAATTAGAGACTAACAATGAATAATACAATACGATGAATAACTGATTAAACAAGGTGTAGAGAAGATAAATGATCAAGATTGGATCTATTATTTACCAAAAGAATAAATCTGGAAAAAAGATATAAATTATGATTGCCCATTTGGAAGAAGTGACAATATGATACTAGAAATTGAGATTAAGGGAAGTATTGAAAACAAACAGGAGGAATCATATAAAAATAAGAGAAGGAATTATGAATATTAATTAAGAAAAAGTTTGACCCCTTGGATTATTACAGTACTATATCTTTGGATACTGTACTGCACTTACACTGTACCTACAACTGACCTGAAACTGTACTACATTTCAAAAGTAAATAAACACATAACAATACTGTATTTTATTTTTCAAAATTTAATGATTTTTTTCAGGCTTTTAGGACATTAGGGGTCACATCCACCAGTCCAGAAAATTTGATAATTCGGAGATCGCAATCTCCGCTGCTTTCCGGACTTTCACTGTACTGCCATATACAGTGCTCCCTCCAATTTTCCATGAAATTGGTTGATATTGCAGGCCGCAAAATTCGAAATCGCAAAATTGGAATCATTAATCTTATGATGATTTTAGTCATATTTTTGCACTTGTTTGTGCACAAACACAAGCAATTATACATCCTACAATAAAGAAAAATACAGAAAAACACAAACCTTATCATTATCCATAAGAAAATTTATTTAAACGACCATTTTACTGCATCTGGGCTTGCAGGGATGGAGATTGGTCTCGGTTGCAAAATTGAAACCCGCAAAATTGGAAGGAGCACTGTACATGGTCAAGGTGGCCATTCTTCAGATGACATGTGATCATGTGGTTGATATGGGTCGTGGGTAGACAGCTAGTATCAACGCAGCAGATTAACTTCTAGTGAACAGACAAGTCCTTCATCTAAACATCTCATTCCTCTATTTGTTGCTGCTTGTTCTGATTTCCTTGAATTTAAGTGCTATGCCTATAATACCCATATTTGCCTTGGTATAGACACTATTGCATCTTGTAATCTCCTCAGGGAGACAGCTTATTCCACAATTAAAAAATTGCATAATATTTCCCTTAATTCTACTGATGTTATTCTATAAAGTGTTCAAGGTTCAAAATTCAATATTCTTGGTACTATCACCTTACCCTTATAATTTAGCCTCAATTTTCAACAAATGCACATTTCAATTTTTGTCACACTTGATTATGCACTTCAATGTGATGGACTTCTAGGCCTTCAGTCTCTTAGTAAGTTCAAGATTCATATTTTTCCCCAGAGCTGTAAGATCTCCCATGATGAAATGTCTTACCTGGCGATGGATACATCCACACCACTACTTGGTTTACCTTCCGTTTGAAAAAGGTAACCTGTCTCAGCCTTGAAAAGCATGTCCAGATAACAGTTCCAGACTTGGAGATTAAGAAAACAGTTTACTCCGTTTCTGTTGCTGAAAACATTGTTGGTGACCAAATTGTAGGTCGTAATACTGCCACAAGTCTACTTGTATGCATTGCAAAAGCTCCTTTTGGCTCGTATGTTTTATCCTTGCCAGAAACAATGTGGGTACATAGCTTATTGCTAGAAGGTCATGTAACTTATGTTTTAGTAACCTATTTCACGAGTAGGTCTGTAACCTTCAAAAGTGGAGTAATAATTGGTTCCTTTGAAGTTGCTGACAGCCTGTCTTTCCTGGATCCTCCATACTTAGTTATTGCTGTTTTTGATGGCACAGCTAATTCAAATGATACTGCTGACCTGATCACTCAGTTTAAGTCGTGTGTAAATGTGTGGGATGGATGGAGTCTTCTAAATTTACTTGTCAATCACAAATGCTTTTGCTTTACCTGGTGAATCCTCAGGAGTTACAGATAAAGTTACTCACAGTATTACTCTCAAACCTGATGCGTGTATATCATATGTTCCTTCTTATCATCTGTCGCATAATCATCGAGCTGCTGTAAAAGACATGATTGAAGAAATGCTAATGTAAGGTGTTATTCAGAAATAGCATTCCCCATGGAACTCTCCTTTATTTTTGGTCCCTAAGAAAAATGGAACCTTTCGTCCTGTCATTGACTTCAGAAAGGTTAATGAACTGACTGTGCTAAACCACTACCCTCTTCCTGTACTGAATGATCTGTTGCAATCTGTCAGCAGTGGTAATACAGTTTTCACGTCTTGACTTAAACGCTGGTTTTGGGCAGATTCCTTTGAGGAGCAAATCACAAAAAATTACTGTATTCTCTACCCCTACAGGTCATTACAAATGGGTTAGTTGTCCCATACGTCTTCATAATGCTCCCCTAACTTTTCAGCGCTTAATCAACTGTTTTTTTGCAGGTATCACTGGCAATGATTTACCTTGATGTTCTTATAGATGTTTTGAAAGATCTAGAGTCCTCTTCAGATACTTAATCTTGCCTTGAATAAACTTGCTCTTGCTGGCCTTAAGCTAAACTTAAATAAATGTAAAATCTCGTGTTAAAATTTTGAGTCATGTAGTTGACATAAATGGCATTTAAAATTATTTTAATCCTTTTGCCCATGGCGCCGGTAGGCTCAATGGAGGCTCAATGGAGAGCAGGTTAGATTTTTTTTTAAAGTGACGCCTTGTTTCATATAGAGAGGCTCATGCTGCCAGTGGAAGCTCCTTGAGCATATAGCTTTGCAGTCTTGTCGAAGATAATGTTATGGCAGCATGTGGGTGATCTTAGGCCACTCGGCAGTATTACCAAGGAAAAGTGGCCAACATGTGCTCAAACTTGGGAACCTGAGCTGGTATGCCCAACCGTTAGCCACTAGGGCACTGCATCCCACACCAATATTGGCAAAATTAAAGCTGTAAAAAATTTCCCTATCGCTAAGTCAGTTGATAATGTCCGTTCCTTCTTAGGTCTTGCTGGATATTATCGTGCTTTTGTCAAAAATTGCTATCCTGGCTTCACCACACACGTGCTTCCTTTAAAAGATGTTCCTTTCTGTTGGCACTCGGCTCAACAACAGTCCATTAACACTCTTAAACGAGTAGTAACTGAGGCCTCAGTTCTCTCTTTCCCTGACTATAAGTTATTATTCACATTGTGTACAGATACATTTGCCCTTGGCATTGGTGCTGTGCTCATCCAAACTGTTGAAGCAAATCATCCACATGTCATTGCTTACACTAGTCGTACACTCACCCATGCTGAGTCTCATTATTGTGTTACTCACATGGAAGCTCTTGCAGTTGTCTGAGCACACGCCAAGTGCCGGGTGGCCAAAGATTACCCAAGTTGCTGCCATACTGTTCTCAGATGGGACTTACAATGTTAATAAGTATCTGAGGCTGTAGCAGTAATAAGGCTCACACATTCTCAACATATTTAAGAGAGAAGTAAACATTCGAGGCATCACTATAGAAATTCTAAGGCCTACGCCAAATAACAGGCATAAGGCAATCCATCTTCGCCTTCATAAAAAGCCTACTGGCGCCAACGGTTTCTGATATTAAAAACAAATTTATATATATATATATATATATATATATATATATATATATATATATATATATATATATATACAGTGGAACCTCGGACTTCGAACGTAATCCGTACCGGAAGGCTGTTCGAGGACCAAACTGATCGAGGACCGAAACAAGTTTTCCCATACGAAATAATGTAAATCGTTTTAATTCGTTCAAAGACCCCAGATGCTTACCTATTTAGTTTCTTTTATGTTATTTCATATGTAAAATTGCATGGTTAAACAGTAAATAAGACATAAAATAAAACAATAACATAAGAAATTGCAAAAGAAGACTAAACTAAACCTCATTCGATATTATTTACCTTTTTGGTGGCGAATTTTTGGCGCACATAGATGGTGGTGAGGGAGAGAAAGGGAGGATGGAACTTATTGCTTGGACAGGGAGTTCACGCATGTGATGTAGCACACATACACATGCACTAATCTAATTGTAAAAAATGGCAAAACTATAAGTGTGTGTGTGTGTGTGTGTGTTTGTGTGTGTGGGGAGGGGGAAGGGAGATGCGAGGCTAGCTATCAGCTGATCAGCTGATAGCTAGCCTTGCACCTCCCTTCCCCTTGCCCCCGTCCCCTCCCAACCTACATAAACTCGCGTTACACTCTGTATATATGTGTACTAGGCTGGTGTCACAGTCGATTGAATTTTTTAATGTTATTTCATAACATTAACATTAACATTTTAATGTTATTTCATAACATTAATGCCCGGCCTGTTGCTCGGCCTCCGTCGGCCAGCTTCCCTTCGTTCGGCTACATTCGGGTTGGTTGAGGTCTGAATTTTGGTCGAACTCCAAAGCAAAAATTTCCTTGAATTTTTGGTCGAGGTCCGAATTGTTCGAGATGTGAGACGGTCGAGGTCCGAGGCTCCACTGTATATATATATATATATATATATATATATATATATATATATATATATATATATATATATATATATATATATATACATATATATATATATAAATAAAATCATGACATTATTTTTAGATACCCAGTTACAGTGTACACTGATGACTCAGCAGTGTTACAACTGTTTAAAGGAAAGAATCTTAGCGGACATCTTGCTAGATGGTTCCTGACCATTGAAGAATTTAACCCCATCAAATATTTATCTGCCAAGGCACATGTTGTTGCAGACACACAACGTTCCTGTGGCTATGGTTCAGGAAATCTTAAAATCTTTACTTGAGGTACTTATCACTGCTCAAAAACAAGATTCCTTGTGGTCATCAGTTATTTATGCCTTAGATATTTCATCCTCATTGGCGACAGTAATCCCAACGTTGCTCAAGCAAAGGAAGGGAATGCTTCTACCAGATCACAGTCAACCTTTGTACTCCTTTTTTACCAAACTCTCATTTGATTCCCAGCCTCGTTTTTGCAAATACAACAAAGTCGTCATAGCCACTGAACATTCCCTTCAAAACCTTCTCATAAGTAAGGAGATTATTTAATTATAAATTTGCAGTGTGAAATTCACCATCACCATCATCACCACCTCCTCCAACTCCATCTCTTCCCATCCAATGACCTACCCAGCCTAGTCCCAGCTATTCTCACCTAAGCTTCACCCTCTCCCTGTCCTTACTCTCTTTATCTGATAACCTCAAAAAATCATCCAAACCCACCCTATAATTCCATAAACACAGCTGCCCAATTTAGCCCACCTTGTCTGAAATGATGACCCACACCCCTCCTGCAACCAGATATTTCTATAATTGAAATTGCACTCATTCCACAACAGCAAATTATTTGCATTGTACTCAACCTGCAGTGAGCGCCCGTGCACTAGCCCGTACAAACCACTGACACACATTTCCATGCATGCATACATATGAACTTCTATCACTTAGCCCTTTGACCCTTAGATAAGAGATTGGTTACCCCACCCCCCGTGAACAATTGGTAAGTCACAGTAAGGACCGAAGCAAGGATCACCTCCATATCAGGACCCCAAAACATAACTTGGTTTACCCTTACCACTTCATTCAAACACATAACTTCACCTTCCCCACATCTGATCTAATCAGCAGATCACACCAATGGCTGCCACAGCGGCATCTTTACTCATGCATTCATCACTACTCTCAACTCACATCAATCACACTCGATCATCCTTCCTTGCTCTAAAGATATTCCTTTTCATTTCACACCATCCATCCAATACCCTTGCGATCTCTCACATAAGATCCCATTATCCTCTTCACCATTTGGTTCTCCTCCAATCTCTCATTATATCCAAACCACATCAACATGCTATGCATGACCAGAAAACTCTCAAACACCAATTCTTCATTATGCATCCTCATTCCTCACTTGGTCCCTACACGTTACTCCATATACTCCTCAGAAACCCCATCTCTATTAAATCTTATATGTTCCTCTATGCTATTTCCATACTCCATGTTCTAGAACCACAAAGTGCACTTGGTACAGCTACACCTTCATACAACCTTCTCTTTACATTCATTCCCATTGCTCAACAACTAAATACTTTCTTCATATCTCCCAACACTTTCCTACATCACTGATCTTAAATTTCACCTGTCTGTATTCTTAAATTTACAGTAATCTTTGATCCTAAATATCTAAACATTCCACCTCCTCAAGCAGTTTCTTCCTAATATGAAAAAAGGTATAAAGGGAAGGGGAGATGAAATTTTTTCTGGAACCCTACAACCTACAAGATTTCTAACGGTTTGTAAAAGGCAATAAAAGGGAAAGAGCGAGGTGGCTGAGAAACCCCTCCTCTATATGCTCTCCTACGAAAAGACAAAGCTCAAAGGGGGAGGGGAGAGTGATATCTCCTTTAATCATGATGTGGCTTGTCTTAGCTACCTCCCTTTAGGGGGATAACAGCCTGGTATATAGATAGATAGATGGGAACCCTATGAAAAATCCTTGTTTTAGCTAATCCCCTTAAAGGAAGATCTCAACCAGGTGTGTGTATATATATATATATATATATATATATATATATATATATATATATATATATATATATATATATATATATATGTATATATATATATATATATATATATATATATATATATATATATATATATATATATATATATATATATATATATATATATACGTGTATATAAATATATATATATATATATATATATATATATATATATATATATATATATATATATATATATAAATATAAATATATATATATATATATATATATATATATATATATATATATATATATATATATATTGTTGCGGACCCCGCCCGTCACCATAACATCGTCTAGGGATAACGAGAGTCAGGCACAGTGGAAGGAGATGTATGTTCTCAAGAAGATTGAAGATTCCCTGAGAGGGAGAAGGACTAAGGTTAAGAGGCTGGTAAGGAAGAAAGCTTCGCTAAGGTTATGACACTTGTTGCGGGCTCTGTCAGTGGCTTTAGTGTCGACGAGAGGGTAAGAGTCCGGCCCAATAGAAGTAGAGTGAAGCCTCTCTGAGAAGCAGTAGCAAGGCATCATTACAGGTGTGTGCGTTCAACATCTGTAGGAGTGTAGGGCAAGAGGCGAGAGTTGGAGTGTGTGTTGAGTCAGCTGTAGACAGCGAGGCTTGGAGGGTGAGGTGTACCACGTGGTCGAAGGAGGCTACGTGATATAGAAGAGGGTTACGTCTTTGTGTAACCGGCCTACGTGGCCGCACAGCCAAGGCCAGCCGTGGCGGGACAGAGAGAAAGAGAGAGAGCGAGCCGCCGTGGTGGCGGAGAGTTGCCAGCGAGAGCAATAATGAGAGATATTGGTGCTTTGTGTTTACCTTAATTCTTCCTTGTTTGTTCTCCTAATTTTCCTGTCTTTCCTTCTTTCTTCTTTGCGTTGCAAAGCGTCTCGTTTCGTAGCTAATTCTTTTCTGCTTCCTCTGGTATGTTTGTTATTGTCCTACGTCGTCTCTGTGGCCTGTAATGATTTTGTGAAGAAAGTTGTTTTCTCATTAGGCTATGTGTCGAGCACGGCGCAGGACAGACAGAGAGAGGGGGCCGCCCGAAGACTACTATATGGCAACACTTCCTGAGGAGGCGGGAGCTGGGCGCTGTGTGTGTTAGTGAGTCTCAGTTACCTTCTAGCTGCCTTAGAGAACACATCTCACGCTCGGAGCTCTCCCCAATTTGGCATTATTTCGTCTGTAACCTCGTATTTAAGGGAGTGGGTTTTAAGACTGGCCTGTTTAGTTTAGGGGTATATTTGTGTAACTAGAGAGTAAGGCCCTGTCTGTACGAGGACTAGGTTACTGTGCCGAGAGCCGTGACGAGTGTTTGGCAGTATAATTATCATCTCGCCGAGGTAACTCCATCTAGGTTTTCAGTACCCAGGGTGTGGATACTGTCAGGGTGGTGAGTCTTGGGAAGTAGTTTCTGCGTTGTTTGCATTGCCTTTGTTGTCATCGTTGTAATTAAGAGCCCATTATCTGGGGCCTCTTGTTGGATAACACTGACGAGGAGTAATCCCGTCTTAGTGTTTGTTTATTGCAACTCATATAACACACTGTAAGGAGTCCCCTCGCGGGAGGCTACTTTGCAGGGTGTTAGTTGAGTCGAGAGGGGATATTTTCCAACCAGGAGTGGGTGGAAAGACACCTTGTGGGCGGTATTCTGGTTGGAGCGATAGAATCCTCCTTGTCTAGGCACTGTAATCTAGTGCTCGCTGTAAGTCTCTTTAGAATGTAAGGAGGAGAAGGTGGTTACTACTGGGAGATTCCTTGTCCTTTGGAGGGTAAAAAGGACTGGCGACCTCTTAACGTTAACAGGGTGGCTGTAGGTGCTGTGTTTGGGGGCTAAGAGTGCACAGGTTCCTTAATCGGGCACATCTTGTTTATAGCCTAGTTGTCCAGCCGCTGGCGAGTGGCCCTCGAAGAAGACTAGTCCTACGGTATAGTCGACTTTCCTTGTCCTTTGGTGGGATAAAAGGACGTATAAACATCAGCACTACAGTTCGTACACGCCCGTAATGTGGTTGTGACTGGGTTGTTCATAAGCTGACACCCGGCACTAGGGCATAAGAACCGTGTCCTGCGGTGTGACCGTAACAAAATTGGCAACCTCGCCAGGATTCTAAAGGTTTACAGTGAGTAGGAAAGCAGTGTTAGTGTGAGCCCCCACACACTGTAACGATGGAAGACGAACGTAATGTACTTAATTCCCTTGAGGATGGCTCGGCCCGAGCCAGCCCTGTACGTGGTGTTAGTGAACAGCCATGCCTAGGTGAAGTAAGGCCGGTTAGTCCTGTTAGAGAGCATAGTACTACAGGACGATTGCATTTTGCTCAGGAAGTGCCTGAACAGCCCCTGCAGCATATAACGGGCCGTGTTGGTTCTTGTGAGGACGTGATGGGTTCCAGGAGAGTGAGCCCAGCTGCCAGTGTTGCTGAATGTCTCCAGTCAGTCTGAATGGCGGAGGAATTGAGATTCCAATTAGAAATGAAGAGGTTGGAAATAGAAGCTGAGGAGAGGAGGCTAGCAGCTGAAGAGAGGAGAGAGGCTAGAAGATTGGAATTAGAATCTGAAGAGGAGAGAAGCAAGAAGGGAAGAGCTAGAAATTAGAAGGTTGGAGATGGAGAAGCATAGAGAATTTGAGTGGGAAAGATCTAGACTTGGGGCCAACTCAACTCATAAGGGAGGAGAAGGAGAGGAGAACTCAGTTGAACGCCAGATGGTAAGGAGCTTGCAGCTCATTCCTCACTTTGATGAGCAGAAGGTTGCAGAATGGTTCAGGAGGCTTGAGAAGAAGGCGGCTGAGTTTGGGTGACCGGGAGAAAGATGGGTTGGCCTTGTGGCTAATAAGCTGAAAGGCAGATCATTGGAGGCCTACGACAATATGTCGGTGGAAGATCTGGAAAGTTATGAGGACTTTAAGGCTGATATCTTGAGGGCTTACGAGCTGTGGCCCGAAGCCTATCGCCTAAAGTTCCGAGGTGGGAAGAAAAGACCTGGTGATTCTTACCTCGAGTGTGCCCGCCATTTAGAGCAGGCGTTTAAAAGATGGATCATTAGTGAGGGAGTGGATACTCTCCGCGACCTGCAGGAGTTGATGGTAATGGAGCAGTTCATAAATGCTGCTGATAAGGAACTGGTGCCTCTCCTGCGGGAGAAGCGTTTTAAGACGCTGAAAGAGGCTGCCACCTGGGCTGACGACCATGTGTTAGCCCATCACTCAGAGCCTCGTGCTGGAGGTGGATTTTAGGAGGGAGGACCACGAGGGCCAGGGGGCGGTGGCAGTGCTAGTTCTGGTGCTCCACGTTCCCCTCCCCGCAGTCACGGTTTTGGCAATAAAAGTGGGTTTGGTAAGTCTCAATCCCCCGCTGTCCCTTCCGGATCAAAGGGAGGGTCAGGAGGGAAGATAACTTTTGGTACTCCGAAGTACGATAACCAGCCCACGTGCTATAACTGCCATGCGAAGGGGCATTTTTTATCTCAATGCCCAAAACTTGTGACAGCGGGCCCCTCCAAGACACCCCAGAAACCAGTTGCCTTGCTGGTGTGGCCTGACCAGGGCCGTGAGGAGAGGCTGCTCGCTCCTAATGTTCCTGCAGGGAAGAAGGCTCTTGATGGGCCTGAGTTGGATTGTGAGGAGGGGGTTCAGGAGTCTTCACTTGTTCCCCCCCCTGTTGTTGCTTCTGTGACTCCAGCTGACTCGGAGCTGGACTGGTGTCGCCCATTTCTGTGTGGGGGCACTGTAGCGATTGACGGGAACAAGTATCCTGTCACTGTCTTGAGAGACATTGGCGCACAACAGTCTGTGTGCCGCAATGTCACCAGGGGTAAGGTGACTTCTTCGAAGGCAGTGTTGTGTAGGGGCCTCAACGCTGTCGAGAAGTTTGTGACGGCTGATGTGAAGCTGTCGCGCCCACTGATAACCACTACGGCTCAAGTGGCAGTGGCGGAACAACTGCTTGTGGCAGGTGTTGATTTCCTGCTAGGGAATGACCTAGCTGGAGGGAGAGTTTGGGTGCCCACCCCTACGGGAGGTGAGGCCTCTGAGGAGTCGGGGCATAGTGTGCCCGACCCTGTTGCTGTTGTCACCTGGTCGCAGACCGAGAGGGTGACGCAGGCTGTTGCTCCTGGGGCCGACTGCGATAGAGCAGGGCTACCGGAAAAGGAGAACAGTAGTGAGGAAGCTGCCACTCTTGGGGCCGACTGCGAGGAGGCAGGCGCCCCATTCGTTAGCGACTCCCGCATCGATCATGAGCCGAGCTCAGCCAATCACAACGCCGCGTTTCGTAGCGATGGCATCGATGTCATCGATATGCATCACTATGGTCTCAGAGCATGTGCTGAGGGGACTTGGACTGAGACTGGTAGAGTGTTTGTTTACATTTTAGCCGCAGATTCTTAGATTTCCACTGTCGGAGACGTTTAAGCTAAGTTTTTGATCTGTCAGAGACTGAGGTTCACCCAGGAACAATGTACTATGGTCTTTTTGAAGTTGTAGAATAAGTAATTAAGACAGTGAAGTCAATACTTTCGTGTATATGATGAAGTAAGACAGTTTAATATCACCATCTCGGTAATCAGGAATTGGTCTTACAACAGATGGTCAAAACACGCCCTAAAATCCGACTATTGATAACACAACACCTACTGTACCTAACTGTCTACATACAGACAGAGGCGATATAAAATAACAGACTTGATAGGGAAACACCTTAATTATATCTGACATGTAAGTAATAATCTCGGGAGAAGACACTATTGTTATCTCCATATTATTCCTCAACTACTTTTATTTAAAATTTTTACACAGTGCAGTCTCCCAAACATGTACGTACATAGTTTTCTACATACATGTATTCATTGATGTATATGGGTTTGCGTCTTGAATGTTTGTTTATAATCTAAGATTAATCTATTGTATTTTACAAGTCAATAAATTTTCTTGGTTTTCTATCATGTTTACCTAAAAAGACATTACTTTTTAAGTAAATTACAACAATAATTTAATATGAATATTCAGATGGTTTGGACACCTGAAAAGACTGGGTGAGTTGCCAAGAAGGATGTACAATGCTGGGATCACCTTCTGGGTCACGTAATCCTACTATTGCCACTTAGAAAACAATATGAAACATAAAGCTCATAAAATTAAAAAAAATACAACTATTATTGTTATTGTTGTTATTGAAAAGTTAGAATCAAGAACGGATAAATTTTTATTTAGGTTACGTTAGGTTATTTTCTTAAGCAATTTACTGTCGAGCAATTGATAGTTTGAGAAATTATTTCTTGAGCAATTTACTGTCGAGCAATTTACTTCGAGAAATTTACCTAGATTCAGGCTATAATATAACAATCAGGAAAAAAATCTTAAGTAAAATGCCTAACTTTTGGGTAATGAAATAAAAAAAGCTTATATAACCGAACCTAACCGAGCCAAACCTAATCTAACCATAACCTAACGTAACCTAACCGGTATTAATTTATATCATCAGAATGCTCTAGAGAATTCAGAGCTGTACTTTTGCATTACCTGTTGCATTTTGATAAGATCTTCTTAATCCAAATTTTGTCGCAAATTCTTAGTTTGTGAGATATTTATTATTTTCTGTGACATCTCTTTTAAAAGTAATAAGGAAAAAAATCTAAAGTAAAATGCCTAACTTTTGGGTAATGAAATATAAAAAGCTTATATAACCGAACCTAACCGAACCAAACCGTACCTAGCCAAACCTAATCTAACCACAACCTAACGTAACCTAACATCTTCATCAGAATGCTCTGAGAATTCAGGGCTGTACTTTTGCAATACCTGTTGCATTTTTGTTTTCTTAATCCAAATTCCGTCATAAATTCTTAGTTTGTGAGACATTCAATGTTTTCTGTGAGATCTCTTCGAAAAGTAAAGTTTCGTTTCGTTTTAACAAGGTTCTGATATTTGTCAATGTAGGTTAGGGTTTTGGTTAATTTATGTTATGTTATGTTAGGTTTAGGGAAAGATTCGTAAGACGACCCAGTCTTTTTTTGACAGCAATTTTTTCTGATAGATTTTGATGTGTTTTTAATTAATCTGATGTTTGTTATGCCAAGCATTTTTTTCCCTCAAGGTAAAAATTGCCACAAAAAGTCAGATTAATTCGAAACCATCAAAATCAATAGGAGAAAAATTTCTTTCAGTAAACCTAAGCAAACCTAATTAAAACTAATCTAACCCAAGCAAATCTAAGTAAGACTAACCTAACTAAATCTAACCTTCTTTAACCAAACCAGGTAAAGATTCGTAAGATGACCCACTTGATATCTCGTTATCTTTATAATGCACTGCAAATTCAACCTCAGATACTTGTTCAGATAGGTTAGGTTAGGTTTGATTATGTTTGCTTAGGTTAGGTTGGGTCATAGACTACACCATACTTGACTGGACACTCGCGACAATCGCTGACAGACGATATACATTTCAGTCCTATTGATTCCGCTGCTATGAGTGATGACAGATAATACTTCATGGGTAATACACATGGGTAATAAAGTATGATAGTTTGCAACTTATCAATGTTGTTATATGTTAACTTGGTGCAGTCTAAGTATTTTCTGGTTGTCTTCATCAAGTTAAAGTATTCACATTTGATTCTTCTCAGGATTTCCTTTAATAATTGGTAGACAAACACTCTTCCAGTATGTCTTGTCTATAATGATTTTGTGGCAGCTTTTTGCTATTATTGAGTAGGTCAGGTTTGCCAAGCTTTGTGCCTTCATAATCATGTTATTCTTCTGTTCCTTAAACTTTGTGCCACATTACTTGCTTCGCCTTGAGTGTCTGGGACTCCCTAATCAACAACAAGGAGAGGAGGAATAAGTAAGTCAAGTTTATTTATATTACAATACCATTATAATTAATTTTCTTTGATGGGGTAAACAGCATCGGTATATATATACATACATACATACATATTTGATATGTTTAAATGCCATTATCTTACTGTGCGAGTGCATACACACATGCATTAGATTTTTTTTTTTACATCCTTCGAACGAATAGATGCTACAGACTAGTAGGTAATATAACTATAGGAATTAATCTATTAATATATAAATTTAATTGCACTTCTGAATTATTATTTTATTTTCGGATGTTTTTTTTATTTTTATTTGTATAATTTTTTATTCACTTGTAATGTGCTAACATTCACATTTTATTTCAGGTTTTTTGGTTGTGACAACCATAAGGACACATTCCTGCAGATCCTTGTTGGTTTGGCCAGGAAGTTCCCAGAGTTTGAGGTGGCACAGTGCTGTAATGGGCACTATGTAATCACCAGATTCTCCCCGTCGTGGGCGGCAACCTTTTCAATGGTTTTGGCTCCAACTTGTGCAGGGACACAAACTCTGATGTTCACGCCAAGTTGCCCTCCAAACGCCAGGCCACCGGCGACTGTGTGAGAGATACTAGAAGCCATGACCAAATGAAAAGGCAGAAGCTCCAGGGGCAGAAAAAATAGGTGATGGGGGAGATAATGACTGCGTCTTACAAGCCAGTGATTTGTGTCTCTCTTCAAAGGAGTTATGCTTACTGCTACTGCAGACAGTGTTTTTTTTCTGTGCAACAAAGATATTTCTCCCCCTGCAAGACAGTGACCTGTTCTTTTCTTCAAGGGAGCTATACTTATTGCTACTGCAGACAGTGTTAATTTTCTGTGCAACAAAGATATTTTTCCACCTGCAAGACAGTGACTAGTGCTTTTTTTCAAGGGAGTTATACTTACTGCTACTGCAGACAGTGGTTTTTTTTTTCTGTGCAACAAAGATATTTCTCCCCCTGCAAGACAGTGACTGGTGCTTTTCTGCAAGGGGGTTATACTTACTGCTACTGCAGACAGTGTTTTTTTTTCTTCTGTGCAATAACGATATTTCTCTCCCTGCAAGACAGTGATTTGTGCATTTTTTTCAAGGGAATTATACTTACTGCTACTGCAGACAGTGTTTTTTTTCTTCTGTGCAACAAAGATATTTCTCCCCCTGCAAGACAGTGACTTGTGTCTCTCTGGACGCAAGTACGCCAATTCTTTGAGAGTGAGGCCATCGTCAGGCGTGTCAATCTGGTGTGCCTTTCTCGATACACCTTGGAGGAGGTGGCAGAGGAGATGCAGACCGCCAGGGAGCAGCTGGTCATGGAGGAAAATCGGGTGGTTCAGATGTTGATTGGAGAGCTCTCTGACCTGGACCCTGAACCGCCAGAAGACCTGCTTGCGGCAGCTACATGGCACTTCTCGGGGTACCTGGGCAGGATGTCCTTGGGTGAAATTATTGCAAATATGGTGTTTTTATTGGTGTCTTAGGATTGAATAATTGTCGCCCACCGATGACGTATGTTGACTAATTTGTTTTTGCTGTTCATAAACATATTCTTCACATCACTTTGAGGTGCTTGCTTTTCGTTTGAGGTTTCTATGATGATTTTAAGTATTTTATTCAAATAAAACAAACAAAAAATCGCCTCAGCACCCATTTGCGAAAGACGCGATTTCGAGTGCACAGTCACGTATGGTATATTCTATGGTATTGCATATTAATATAGACTACATGGGCTATGCATGTAAGTGTTTTCAGATTGAAATTCCAATATTCCTGGAAATTATTGCAAATTTTGTTTTTTTATTGGTGTCAGGATTGAATAATTGTCGCCCACCGATGATGTATGTTGACAAATTTGTTTTTGTTGCTCATAAATATATTCTTCACATCACTCTGAGGTGTTTGCTTTTTGTTTGAGGTTTCTATGATGATTTTAAGTATTTTATTCAAATAAAACAAAAAAAATCACCTCAGTACCCATTTGAGGAAGACCCAATTTCGAGTGCACAGTCACGTATGGTGTATTCTATGGTATTGCATATTAATATAGACTACATGGGCTATGCATGTAAGTGTTTTCAGATTGAAATTCCAATATTCCTGGAATTTATTGCAAATTTTGTTTTTCTTGGTTTCTTAGGATTCAGTAATTGTCGCCCACCGATGACGTATGTTGACCAATTTGTTTTTGTTGCTCATAAACATATTCTTTACAACACTCTGAAGTGTTTGCTTTTTATTTGAGGTTCCTATCTTAATTCTAAGTATTTTATTTGATTTTTCTAAAAATCTGCTGTAGGACGGGTTTGCAAAAGGCCAGATTTCGAGTGTCCAGTCAAGTATAGTGTAGTCTATGGTTGGGTTTAATTAGGTTTGCTTAGGTTTACTTAAAATATTTTTTTCTTATTGATTTTGATGGTTTTGAATTAATTTCACTTTTTTGTGGCAATTTTTACCTTTGGGAAAAAATGCATTGCATAACAAACAAACATCAGATTTATTCAAAACACATAAAAATCTATCAGGAAGAAAATTGCTTTGTCCAAAAAACAGACTGGTTCGTCTTCCAAAACTTTACCTAGGTTAATTTAGAAGCTATCAAATGTTCTCTATGAGCAAGAGTAGGGAGTTGGACGAATTGCAGACATTTTATTTCGTATACAGACTCCATAATGGTGAAGATGTAAAATTATACCCCATAACCTAACATAACATAACCACCTGAAACCTTTACAGACGTGTTGAGAACACTAGATGTATAGTATGTACGACTTCATATTTATATCGATATCGTCGAAGCAGTAGTTATGCAGAAATAACAAACTATTTACTGACAATCATTGTATTTTGTCTTCCCCCAAGAAACCCGCATTCCCACAGGTCCCCAGAATTGTTGGGGGTTGGTGAGGATGTCTTATTAGATATGCATTTGCGACGAAAATCAATGTCAAAATCGTTAGAAATGGATCATTTTTTATACGAAAAGTGTGTTATTTACATCCAAGTGCATTGAGAGCTAAAAATTTACCATCCACACAATCACTTACGCTATATCACTACTCTCACAAGAGTTTACGGCTTCTTTTATCTCCTCACACCTTCTTGCCACCTAAATACTGCGTTTACTGCGGCTATAATTGCTCCAGACTCTATTATATGTTAATCAGCAAGTTTTTTCTACGGCGATAAAGGTGCCCACGAAGAGGGTGCGCCGCCATGTTGGCTCAATCAGCTGATTATCTCAGCATGTAAAAAAGAAAAAAAAAAAAAAAAAAATACCACAGCGACGTCGCTAAGTGTCCAATATCGTTCGGTGGGCAAATTCTTCACCCCCCCACCTCGCTGAACGCGGCCAGGGTCACCGTTGTTGGAGGGCAGTGAGTAGGAAGTTGTTGGGGTTGTCACCCGGTCTCAGGCTAGACGGGTGGAACCGGCTGCGACATAGTAGACTCACCGACAAAAGAGAGCAGTGTTTGTGAACTAGATGAGCCAGAGCCGGGCTCTCCAGTGAGTCAAGGTGTGGGGGCTGACTGCTGCGGTGCAGAGCCACCCATAGAAGCACCTGACTCGGTGGAGGTAGTCGCCGAGGGTGAGGAAGGAGTGTTGAGGATCGAGGAGTCTTGTGCTGGTATTCCTCACCCTGCGAGGCACCTCGGAAGAAGCACCCACGCGGTGGTGTTTCCTGGTTGTGAGGCTGTGGGTCTCGGTACTCAGTCCGGGCCCCAGCCTGGTATGTCGGACAGTTTGTTAGGGGTCACCTCTGAGGGAGGGGAGACTTCCACCTCTGCGGGGGAGTTGGAGACTCCCACCCCTGTGGAGTGTACCGGAGACAGGGAACAGGCTGTTCCCTTGTCTGGTGACTGTCTGACGGGTGAGGCCCACCTGGAGGGCCCACCCACTTTGGCCAATGAGGAAGTGGTGGATGAGTCCATGCCACGCCTCAGGCCCCTCAGGACGGAACCAGGGTGTCGGCACCGCCTCTTCCGACAGATCCTGTGGTCCCGACCGACCTTACTTGCATTGAGCCGGTTTTGCTCATCAAGGGACAGAAAGGGGACCCAGAATTGGCCCCTTGTTTTGCTAAGGTGGGAAAGGAGATAAAGGGAGTAGAGGAGTTTCTGATGCAGAGGGGGATGTTACACCGCAGGTCGAGGGAGAGCGACGGGAGTGAAGTGCTACAGGTAGTAGTGCCTCAGGATTTGAGGGAGGCCCTGGTGCTGTTGGCACATGAGGGACCTATGGCTGGACACCTGGGTGTCCACAAAACTCTCGCCCGCCTGCGGGACAACTTTTGGTGGCCTGGCATGGCCGGAGATATTACTGAGTTGTTAAAGAGCTGCAGCTGCCACACCTGTCAGATGGTGGGCAAACCTAACCAAACTCCTCCTGTTGCCATCCTGCATCCTATTCCCACTGTGAATCCTCCTTTCACCAGGGTCCTGATTAACATGGTGGGGCCCCTCCCTACTACCAAGGCCGGTCATAAGTACTTGCTAACCATCATGGACGTAACTACCCGGTACCTAGAAGCTATACCGGTGAGGAGCACCCACGCACGAGTTGTGCTTAAGGCCCTCCTCAACTTCTTTACCATTTTGGTCTGCCTCCCGAGATTCAGTCAGATCGAGGGACCAACTTCACCTCGAAGTTGTTCGAAAAGACTATGACCGAGTGGGGGATTAAGCACATTCTATCTAGTGTTTATCATCCCCAGTCACAGGGAGCATTAGAGCGATTAGGCGGTTCCCTATGTTTTGTTTGCTGTGAGGGAAGCTCCTACAGAGTCCTTAGGGTTTTCCCCGAATCAGTTGGTGTTCGGGCACCAGGTGCGCGGTCCGTTGGACTTAGTACGGGAAGCCTGGTGTGCTCCCCACTCGGACCGCCCAGAGTTGCTCCTGAAGAGCGTGTTAAAGACTCGGGAAAGACTGGTGAAAGCGCTGGAGGTGGCTCCGCACCATCTTGGAGCTGCGCCGAAGAAGAGGAAAAGATACTATGACCAGAAGGCCAAGTATCGTAACTTTGCACCAGGGGAGGAGACCACCGAAGTTCTTGGTTCGGAGCTGGTGGTTCCCGCAGAGCACTGGGGGCAGTGCGGTGTGCTGCTTGGGGAGAGGTTGCAGCACCTGGGAGACGTGCAGAAGAAGGAGTTTAACTGTCAGAGTGAAGTGGCTACCACCATGGTGAAGCCCAGGGATAAGCGTGAAGGTTCTGTTTATTTCGACTGGGGCTCTGACCGAGACCAGATTGAAGAACAGCTGAACGCCACCCCAAAGGAACACTTTGACACTTCTGCCGAAATACCAGAGCAGGCCCCCAAGGAAGGTGCGAACCCCATCGACGAAGAAGAAGTACTTCATGGGCACAAGAAGTTTCTGCATCCTACTGATTTCCTTTCGGCTGATTCCTCTGGCCGTGGGAGAGAACATGGCCGTGGGAAAGGTGTATGTGGTAAGAGGGCTAGTGGCCGGTTTCTTTCACGGACCGTGCTGGGGAGATGGCCTGTTTTGTGGCAGAGAGGGCAGACAAGATGGTGGCCGACTGCTTGTTGCGGGCCAGGGAGTCACGCTTGCTGCTTCAAATTTTTGCAAGTCTGTGACTTTCAAAATTTTTCCTTTACGGGGGGGCATGTTGCGGGCCCCGCCCGTCACCATAACATCGTCTAGGGACAACGAGAGTCGGGCACAGTGGCAGGAGATGTATGTTCTCAAGAAGATTGAAGATTCCCTGAGAGGGAGAAGAACGAAGGTTAAGAGGCTGGTAAGGAAGAAAGCTTCGCTAAGGTTATGACACTTGTTGCGGGCTCTGCCAGTGACTAGTGTCGACGAGAGAGGGTAAGAGTCTGGCCCAATAGAAATAGAGTGAAGCCTCTCTGAGGAGAAGCAGTAGCAAGACATGCAAGGCATCATTACAGGTGTGTGCGTTCAACGTCTGTAGGAGTGTGGGGCGAGAGGCGAGAGTTGGAGTGTGTGTTGAGTCAGCTGTAGACGATGAGGTGTACCACGTGGTCGAAGGAGGCTACGTGACATAGAAGAGGGTTACGTCTTTGTGTAACCGGCCCATGTGGCCGCACAGCCAAGGCCAGCTGTGGCGGGACAGAGAGAAAGAGAGAGGGCGAGCAGCCGTGGTGGCGGAGAGTTGCCAGCAAGAGCAATAATGAGAGATATTGGTGCTTTGTGTTTACCTTAATTCTTCCTTGTTTGTTCTCCTAATTTTCCTGTCTTTCCTTCTTTCTTCTTTGCATTGCAAAGCGTCTCGTCTTGTAGCGAATTCTTTTCTGCTTCCTCTGTTATTGTCCTACGTCGTCTCTGTGGCCTGTAATGATTTTGTGAAGAAAGTTGTTTTCTCATTAGGCTATGTGTCGAGCGCGGCGCAGGACAGACAGAGAGAGGGGCCGCCCGAAGACTACTATATGGCAACATTTCCTGAAGAGGCGGGAGCTGGGCGCTATGTGTGTTAGTGAGTCTCAGTTACCTTCTGGCTGCCTTAGAGAACACAGCTCACGCTCGGAGCTCTCCCCAATTTGGCATTATTTCGTCTGTAACCTCCTCATATTTAAGGGAGTGGGTTTTAAGACTGGCCGGTTTAGTTAAGGGGTATATTTGTGTAGCTAGACAGTAAGGCCCTGTCTATACGAGGACCAGGTTACTGTGCCGAGAGCCGTGACGAGTGTTTGGCAGTATAATTATCATCTCGCCGAGGTAACTCCATCTAGGTTTTCAGTACCCAGTGAGTGGATACTGTCAGGGTGGTGAGTCTTGGGAAGTAGTTTCTGCGTTGTTTGCGTTGCCTTCGTTATAATTAAGAGCCCATTATCTGGGGCCTCTTGTTGAATAACACAGACGAGGAGTAATCCCGTCTTAGTGTTTGTTTATTACGACTCATATAACGCACTGTAAGGAGTCCCCTCGCGGGAGGCTACTTTGCAGGGTGTTAGTTGAGTCGAGAGGGGATATTATCCAATCAGGAGTGGATGGAAAGACACCTTGTGGGCGGTATTCTGGTTGGAGCGATAGCTCCTTGTCTAGGCACTGTAATCTAGTGCTCGCTGTAAGTCTCTTTAGAATGTAAGGAGGAGAAGGTGGTTACTAGTGGGAGATTCCTTGTCCTTTGGAGGGTAAAAAGGACTGACGACCTCTTAACGTTAACGGGGTGGCTGTAGGTGCTGTGTTTGGGGGCTAAGAGTGCACAGGTTCCTTAACCGGGCACATCTTGTTTATAGCCTAGTTGTCCAGCCGCCGGCGAGTGGCCCTCGGAGAAGACTAGTCCTACGGGATAGTCGACTTTCCTTGTCCTTTGGTGAGTTAAAAGGACGTATAAACATCAGCACTACAGTTCGTACACACCCGTAACGTGGTTGTGACTGGGTTGTTCATAAGCTGACACCCGGCACTAGGGCATAAGAACCGTGTCCTGCGGTGTGACCGTAACAATAATATATATATATATATATATATATATATATATATATATATATATATATATATATATATATATATATATATGTATGTATGGATAAATCTCTTTTATCCATACAATACCATATATACACTTCAAGCTTTCCAACAAGTCATCCAATCCCTTCCATATTCTTTGACACACAAAAAGTGAACAATCTTCCTTACCTCTACCTTTACTAACTTTATCTAGTCGTTCTCACACAGCTCCTCCATCCATTTCTTTCTATAATCCACATTCACCTGATCTTTCATATTCCACTCCACACCCTTTCATGTGTTCCTCCTATTACCACTACATCCAAACTTCTCATAAATGCCTCTATAACCTTTTATTTTTATCTCAACTATTCCATTAACATCCTTATAGACCACCCTAAGGAGCTCTTCCTTTTTCTTTCCCTCTTTCCCAAGACAACATAGAGACCCCTCCCTGCTCAAAACCACTTGTGTCTAACTGTCCCAAAGAGTTGATGGCAGTTAGCAAGGCTAGCCCAGCTCTCATTCCTAGAGAAACACGTGGCATTAGATGGTCAAAATGGGACTATAGCCAGTAACAATGATAAATAAAATAAAAAGCAACATAGAAAATGAAAATAACAAAAAAAAAAAAAATAATAATAATAATAATAAAAAATAAATAAAAAAATAAATAAATAAAATCATGAAAAAAAACCCATAAATATTTGTCCTCTTCTTTGTTGAATGCAAAAAAACAGGAACTGTCCTGTGTTCTTGACAGTAATCAAAACACATTTTAATGATCAAATTATGTAAATTTCAATTAGCATATCTGCCTATAGCTCTAATAAGGTTCCCTTAGAAATACCCCTTATGAAAGTAACCACAGGAAAGCATCCATTTATGTCTTTCCTTGGTTCCCTTATCAATAATAAGTTTTTTTCATGTTCTCTCTTCAATTCCTTCTCATTTCTTCCTTGACCACCTCTCCTCTCCATACTCACTTGTTGAGGACGAAGTTGGAGGCAAAGAGCATAAAGAGGCTGAACTCATTGCCTTGGCAAGTGTATCCACGCTTGGCCAGCTCGTAGGCTAGGCGGCCTAGCCCTGCCCCTGGCACAAGGATACTGACTTCTTCTGCACATCTGAGAGACACATGAAGGTAAGTCATCACACATGTACAATCCCATCCATGCAATGCATATTACTATCCACTCAAACTAACTCTGCATCCATATATACACAAGCAGGAGAATTCTCAAATAGTTACATATAATAATTATCAAAATGTTTATGAAGTTCAACCAACATGACTATCTATTTATTATTGTATATGAACACAAATAGTTGACTTAAAGCCTTTTAAGTATAGAATTTTTTTTAAAAAACTCTGTCTTATTCTGTTTCCATCTTCCATTGACCCGAACTTCTTCACAACAGGTATCAGTAAACAAACTAGACTGACAATACCACCAATTGACTTTCCAACCATTTATGTTTTGAAAAGTAGTGATGAACAGCTTCTTTATTATCCTTCATAGATCTCTTATCAAAAAAGAAACATCAGAAATAGTAATAATGCATAAATATTGGCGCATCTTTCACATTTCATTTTGAGACAAGGAACTATTCAAGCATCCAGACCATGACACAAATCTGTGGCACCTACACTCTGTCCTGGGGAAACAGTTGTTCAATCTTGTTGATGATGGGGCCATAGCATTGGTTCCTCTCATGTGCACCTGAGGGAGACCAATCTCGCACAATCTGTCTGATGGTGGACTGTACCTTCTCAATGTCCGACACCAGCATGGCGTTTCCTGGATAGTCTTCCCCCACCTGTCAGCCATAGGTAGAGTGAATAAAAGACCTAATAATCATCTATAAAATGTGGAGAACACATGTTATCATATTATTGATAAGTATACTTGAAATGTTCCACAAATACTTATGAAATACAAAATAAATACACAAATTTTAAATGACACATAGGGTATCTAACATATACTTATACATATGAAGAAAGGACATGACTATGAAAAAAAATTATGTAAGGAAGGGGAAATTAAATCCAAGAATATTACAATATATCAGTGAAGGGAACATATATTTTTCGAACCTAGATGCATTTTTGCCTTTAGCCTCCTGCTAGCTAAATGTGTCTACATTCATCAATAAGAAATCTTGCATATGTATATTTTTCTTTTGTGATATGTCACTTACTTGAATGGATTCCAGTTACTGGTTACTGATATATTTTCTTAATATATACAGTAAACCCTTAAGTTATGTATCGTATTGGTACCACAGTTACTGTGAAATTTGAATTTTGAGAAACTTAAAAGTATTGAATTACAGAGAAATTGTAATTGATTATAGATCACCCCCAAAATCAACACTTTTACCAATCCTGAGAAGTCTTACTTTTACATTTTTGGGAAACAACAGGCTTAGTGCACTGACTGAATATTATATTGCAAAGTGGTTATCCAGACCGGCCAAGGATGGTGCAAGTGTTAATGGCCCATTGATAAGGGAACAGGCACATGTATTTTGTTCTACAATTGTTGCTAAGATAAAGATTATGAATCCTCCTAAATCTAATGCTTCTGTTGGGTGGGTAGCTGGAGAGGCGGGTATCAGTGGAGGAGGCATGACTGGCGGATAAGTGACCCATCCCTTTGCCTTGAAAACCTCATTCAATCCCATAAATGCAACAATTTCTATTGAAAAGATGTCTAAATCAAAATATTTGTATTATTTTTAACCTTCTCTTTATTGTTTATGCTAAAAATAATGTGTAAAACTCAGTGAAATTGATAGTGACAATCTTGATTGTATTTTTCCCCATAAGAAGTTGTATTCAGATCTCGCCATTTTGAATCATGCCATGATATTTTGGTCTCTATTAGCGGCGAGATGCGAGAACCTACTGTATATTGTAATTGTAAAATCTATGCCCCTCACACCTGGGTATGTCCTTGCTCGGGATGCAAAGAAACCTCTGAAGCCCAAGGGCAGAGTTAGTAACAATACACTTACCATAGGGTCAGAGTACATGAGTTAGTAGAATGGTTGCTTCATATCATCATAACTTAAAAATTGTTTATACAATTGGCCCCGCAAGGGTGAGGTTAATGCAGTCCAAGCTCTTTGCGCACCCTTGGCAAAACCCACCCTTGGAAGTTAATAACCTATGGGAAATACACTAATGCATTCCGGGACTCTTAAGGCTTACCCTTTTCTCGCCCAATAGCCCCCGAAATATATGATATACACTCATCCCTCGGTTTAATGGATTAAAAGGGGGTGAGCATCGATCCGATAATGCCGATTGTCCATTAGTACCGATAATCATAATCTACGATATGAATACCCAGGTTATGGCTAATATTAACTATTACGTTACGAAAGACAGAGTAATAAATGCAGTACTGTACTTTTAATCAAACACACTATCCAATGTAACAGTGTAAAATACCTGTACACTGTAAATATACACTGTAATATAGTAAATAAACAATTTTAATTGAAAATCAGACTTACCATAGATGGTGAAGAGGTAGTTTTGATATGCCGTGATCGTATAGTGGTGCCTCAGAAATTTATTCTTTATTCTGAGTCACTGGAGCTTTGCAGCTCCGATGACATACTACTGATTGTAGGCTGTACTGGTGGTACAGATGTATCAGTAGTACGCCAAGAATGTGAGGTAGAGGTTGGCGGTTTGTTTGGTGACGGTGAGGGTGGTGCATCAGCTGATCGCCAATAGTGATGGGAATTCCGGCTCTTTTCAGAGAGCTGATTCTTTCGTTCTCGTTCACTCAATAGTGGTAATAAGTGAACTGGCAAGGTACGCATGTGATTTTTCAATGCACGAGGACGAACTGACTTGCCAAAAACCACCAAATTATGACGATTCATACCGTCAGCGCTACCACAACAAAGTGCCCAAATCCTTTCCTTACTCATTTTCTTCCCTCTTATCACTTGTTCATCCTTACTTGCCTGAGTATTATTAGGCAGAGAGCGCCAAAATAAACCATTCATCGGCGTTGTATACATGAAACATAAGAAGACCTTCTTTCTTAATTAGCTCATTAAGCTGAACCTGATAAACCTCAGCACCTGCCGTATCTGCACCGCCAGCTTCACCCCTCAATTGTGTATCACTCAGTTTGTGCCGGTTACAGAAACGCCACAACCAATCATCACTAGCACTGCACTCAATACCTAAGTGCTTACTGAGTTGTTCACACGCATTTCGTATGGTTTCAGAAGTTACTTTAGTACCAAAAGCCTTTTGCTGCACATACCACTTATACATAGCTTCGTCTAACTGATTCTGATTACCAATCTTCATATGCTTGCGTGCCGCTAAAGAACCAGACTTGCTTGAATGTCCATCAACAGAATACTTCATAGCATATTCAGTCAGTTTAGATTTTGCCTTACGAATATCTGAAAGTTTGTTTTTTTACACCATACTCCTCACACACCTGCTTCACAGACGCACCACTTTCCAACATTTAGATCAGCTCAAACTTCTCTGTGACAGTTAAATTTACCCTTTTCCTCTTTTCTACTTTTCCTCCAGATGACATAGTTGTAGAAAATTATGATAATTTGAGCACAATAAGGTCAAAACCATGGAACAATGAGCTACATGTGTTGTTGCACTGCTGGATGAAAACAAACTGACCGCCTCCGAATTTGCAATCAGCAGAGGTCGTGTCTGGTGCTGCCACACCTCTATCCGCACCGCGGGACTTTCAAATTGTCCATTGCTTCCGACTTAGTAGGAGGAGGGTAGTGGAGGGGACGGGGAAGAAGGCGTTAGTGGTGATTCACGTGGGAGTGAACGATGTAGGCAGGGTAAGGTCAGAGGAGCTAGTGGATAAGTATAGGGACCTTCTGAGGGAGATAAAGGAGAGTGGTAGGAGGTGTATAGTGCCCTTGGTCTCAACGAGAGGTTGATGAGTATGTGTGGGGAGGATGGGGTAGGTTTTATGGATGAATGGAGCAGGTTATATGGGAGACAGGAGCTGTATGCCAGGGATGGAGTACACTTCAGTAGGAATGAGGTGCAGGAGCTTAGTGAGTGTCTGGAGAGGGCAGTTGGGCAGTCCAGTCAGGGAAAGTAAATATTAATAGAGGTAAGGGTAATAGTGACAAAAGACAGGGTAGAGAGAGAGAGAGAGGTACATGAACTTAGTGTCTTTTATACAAACAGTAGAAGTGTTATAAATAAGATAGACACACTTAGAGGTATCGTACGTGTTGAAGAGTTAGATATTATAGGTATTACAGAAACTTGGTTAGATACTGCAGGCAAACATTTCTTACCTAAAGCAGGAATAGATGGGTACACTTTTTTTTCACAGGGATAGTTAGAAACACATTAAATAGCTATGTCAATACCACAATAAAACAAGATAGGAATACGGAATCATTATGGATTGACATTATTAAAGGAGGAAAAAGGTTTGTTGTAGGGATTATATATAGGCCTCCGGATTTAGACGAAGCAGCTAATGCACCCCTGATGCAGGAGCTTGCAAGGGCATTGAGGTATAATAATGTGTGCATTATGGGGGACTTTAATTATAGGAGAATAGACTGGGATAGTATGACAGGAGACGGGAGCTCGGAGGAATTCCTTAATGTCGTCCAAGATGGTTTTTCATGCAACTTGTAAGGGAACCAATGCAACAGGGAAATATTTTAGATCTGGTCTTCACGAATAATGAAACTTTGGTCGGTCAGGTTGAGATAGGAGTGAGATTTGATGTTAGTGACCACCACGAAATTAGATTCAAGATTAATGCAAAGAGGTAGAACAAAATACTGCTTTAGTACCAGATTTTAGAAAAGCCAATTACCAGGGCCTCAGACATCACCTCCAGAGTATAGATTGAGAGGGAATAGGAGTAGGTAAAGAAGGGGATCAAAACATTGCGGTAGAATTGCAATATAATAGCATAGTTAGGGAAATTTATACAGGGCAGGAACACTATACACCTAAAAGGAGGATTAGATCAAATAGAAATGATCCAAAATGGATGAATAGCAGCATTAGAAGGGAAATTGGATTAAAAAGGGGACTCTATAGGAGAATTAAAAGGGGAGAAGTACAGATAGTAGGGCAGTATAATGACCTAGCTGGGAAAGTTAAAAAGGATATTAGGACTGCAAAGAGAAATTATGAGGTTAGGATAGCTAGAGATGCCCAGAAGGATCCAAAGGGATTCTATCAGCTGTATAAGGCTAAAACAAAGGAAAGAATAGGACCTCTTAAAGGAATGGATAGCAGCTTAATAGAAAATGGTGAGGAAATTAGTAAGGAATTAAATAAATACTTCTTGTCCGTATTTTCTCAGGAAGAATCGGGTAGGGAGCTGGAGCCAGTACAGATCTTTAGGGGACAAGAGGTTGATAAATTAAGCGAAATAGTCATAAGTAGGGAAGTAGTTAGCAAGGAAATAGTTAGACAAATTATGAGGTTAGGATAGCTAGAGATGCCCAGAAGGATCCAAAGGGATTCTATCAGCTGTATAAGGCTAAAACAAAGGAAAGAATAGGACCTCTTAAAGGAATGGATAGCAGCTTAATAGAAAATGGTGAGGAAATTAGTAAGGAATTAAATAAATACTTCTTGTCCGTATTTTCTCAGGAAGAATCGGGTAGGGAGCTGGAGCCAGTACAGATCTTTAGGGGACAAGAGGTTGATAAATTAAGCGAAATAGTCATAAGTAGGGAAGTAGTTAGCAAGGAAATAGTTAGACTTAAAAAGACTAAATCTCCAGGACCAGATGACATTTTTCTGAGGATTCTTAGGGAATGTAGAGAAGAACTCGTTGAACCCATTGCGATGATATTTTAAAAATTCCTAGACACAAGAGTAGTTCCAACCCAGCAAACACATCTACGTGGTCACCACGTGACCTTCATGTTGTGCTATCGTTGTAGCAACGTTGTATTTCTACATGAATATCACGTAGATCTGTAGATATGAAGTAATGTGGATATAACGTAGAAATTTACATGAAAAAGTCACCTCAGCGCCACTTATATAGCACTTTAAATTTTATATAATTTATTTATATAACATATATATATATATATATATATATATATATATATTTTTTTTTTTTTTTTTGTTATGAATGACTGGGGGGTTCCTTGCCTGACCTAAAAAAACAATCCTTGCTAGGTACGCTTAACATTTGAAGTTATTTCTACCATTGTAGGCCACATTTAGCCTGCTACTATACCAGCACTACCTTACAACATAATAATTCATAATATCACTAACAGACACTTAAAGTATACCTCTATTTCCTCATATAAGAAAATTCCAGTTTGACTACGCTGAGATGCGTGTTCTGAAGGTCTTCTTCCTCTTCTTGTGACCCGTATCGCTTTGAATACTTTATGTTCCATTAATTTTTATCTATTTTTTCTTTCTTTCTTCTGCTCTTCCCATTCCCCTCTGTAATAGTAATGTTATATGTGATATGTGACATGTAATGTTTCCGTGTGGGCACTTTCTATACTTCTCTCATTCCTCTTTTTTTGCATAACAAAACAAAAGTCGATGGTGAAACGTGACATTATAGCAACGTGATAAACACGTTTGACAATCACATATGACTTTTTCATTACAGTGCATTCAGTAAGGTCTTATGTCATCATTGCACAAAGTACTAACATTCATAACATAAGAAACATCGTATGGCGTGGTTTGTTGGATGACCTTATCAACGTGGATACAACGTGGTTCTTACGTAGAAAAAAATTTCCACCTTATTTTCACCATCACGCCACATAGAAATGACGTGGCGTGTTTGCCGGGTAGGCTATGGAGGCAGGCAAATGTAGTTCCTATATTCAAGAAAGGAGATAAGGCCCAATTAGTTTAACATCAGTGATAGGCAAGATATTAGAAGCTATCATAGCAAGCAGAGTTGTGGAGTCAGAGGTGAAAAGTTTGACTCCGACTCCGGGTATTCTTAAAATGCCGATTCCGACTCCGGGTATTCTTGAAAAGCCGACTCTGACTCCGACTCCTACAGAGTAATTTTAAAGCAAACAGGGTAATATTAAGGGTGAATTTAGGGTAAAGTTGGCAACGACCTGGCTGAGGCTGGCAGCAGCCGCATCACTGCTCCAGTGACCGCTCGTCTTCCGTTGAGAGTGAAAGTGTGACTGCAGCAGCTCTGTTGCATTCCCGCCTTCTTACACACTGTTACCGCTCATGTAGATGACTCCACGCAAAAAAATGCACTCAAACACTGCATTGCGCTCACCGTACAGCCATGGAGAAGTTGGATGGTCGAATAGTAGTTGTTTCCTGGTAAAGTTCACTACTCGTTGAATAACTGAATTGGACTTTAAGAGAATCGGAGTTGGATACAAAAATCCAACTCCGACTCCGACTCCTAATACTCTTAGGAATCCGACTCCGACTCCGACTCCACCCAAAACCTACGACTCCTTACAACTCCGACTCCGACACCGACTCCGCAACCCTGATAGCAAGGGCAATTAGAAGACATTTAGATGAACACAAGCTAATTAAACATAGTTAACATTGTTTTAGCATGGGGAAGTCATGTCTGACATATTTATTATCCTTCTATGGGAAAGTATTTGAAACCATAGATAACGGGGACGAGTATGATATACAGTAAGAACGTTCATCTCGCATAATATAGTCTCGCGAATTTAGCATCTCGCGTCTATTTCAAATTTCCCGCCTTCTGCCATCTAGCGGTGCCAAACAAACATCTCGCGCATGCACATAGGTCAGCGTGCCAGTTGAACGGTTGTGTCACGGCAGGAGCTGGGTCAACAACAATATTGCTATTTTGTTGTGCTGTGGAGCATATTTACTTTCGGTGTTCTAGTGAAAACATTCTAGTGGAAGTACAATACACTGTAATAACAAGTAACATGAGTTCTATGAGTGGTAGTGGTGGAAACTGTGGTGAAAAACGTGGTGGACGAGAGAAGCGTGATTATCGCAAGGGGGTGAAGCTCAGGAAATATACACTCCAGGAAAAGAAAGAAATGGTTCAGATGATGAACAATGGTGCAAGAACATGTGACATTATGCGTAAGTTTAACTGTACAATGCAAACGGTGGAGGAGAGAGCGAGTAACCAGTAGCCACCACTGCCAGGCTACTCAAGCCAGTCACAGACTCTCATAACGTAAGTAGAATAATATTTGAACCTTTATTAATAGTCAGAAAGTGTTCAATCTTGTTTATTATCATACAGATTATGCATAACCTTGTATGTGTGAATTTTAGGCAAAATATTTTGTATTCTTAGAGGATTTATGGGAGTTATAAGAAGCTTATGTACCATACCTAAGAACCAATTATACTATTTACATGTATTTCAATATCGTTCATCTCGCGGCCGTTAGTCCAGTACCAATTATGCACGAGATGACCGTTCTTACAGTAGTTTCTTTGGACTTCAGTAAAGCCTTTGACAGAGTATCCTATAGGAGACTGTTAAGTAAAGTCAAGGCTCATAGCATAGGTGGGAAGGTACTAGAATGGATTAGGGGATGGCTTACTAGTAGAGAACAGAGGTTACAGATCAATGAGAAGAAATCAGAATGGGATAATGTCACTAGTGGGATACCACAGGGATCAGTAATAGGACCGTTGTTATTCATAATCTATATAAATGACTTAGAAACAGGAATAAAGTGATATCAGTAAATTTGCCGATGACACAAAGATAGGAAGACCGGTAAAGAATTTAGATGATGCTAGGATGCTGCAGGATGACTTAAATAGGCTGTACGAGTGGTCAGAGAAATGGCAGATGTAGTTTAATGTTAACAAGTGTAGCATTATGAGCGTAGGTAAAGGTAATAGGTTTATAGACTACACATTAAATGACAATACCTTAGGGAGGTCATATAGTGTGAGGGACTTAGGAGTTCAAATAAGCAGTGACTTGCGCCCCAGGGAACAGTGTATTATAGCTAGAAATAGGGTCAACAAGATACTGGGATTTATTAGTAGGTGTGTGACAAATAGGAGTTGTGAGGTCATTCTGAGGTTGTATTTAGCGCTAGTTAGACCCCACCTAGATTATGCGGCTCAATCTTGGTCCCCATACTATAGGAAGGATATAGGCTCCTTGGAGGCAGTCCAGAGAAGAATGACCAAGATGATTCAGGGGCTGAGAAATTTACCCTACAAAGATAGATTAAAACATCTTCAAATGAGTAAGAGGAATTAATAAGAGAAACATTGATCAAGTTTTAGAATTTAGTAGTCAGGATAGGACACGTGGAAATGGGTACAAGCTAGAAAAACTTAGATTCAGGACAGACATAGGTAGATATTGGTTCACTAACAGAGTCATGAACGATTGTAATAGGCTGGATAGACACGTAGTAAGTGCCGAGTCAATAGATAGCTTTAAAAGACGGTTGGATCAGAGGATAGGGATGACAGGTGGGACGGATAAATATTGGATTATTCCAAGAGTGGGGGATAAGGAGCTGCATCGTGTAGGTCATTAACTGGCCTCTTGCAGTCTCCTCATTTCTTATGTTCTTATATTCTTATTGTTTTTATGTAACACCGAGGAAAATGGGACCTACGAAGCGATACAAAGCATAACAGGTCACAAGAAGAGGAAGAACAATCCCACATATGAAGCTTTAGGATATTGAGTTCTTTAAAGGAGATGGAAGGAGGGGGGAGGGAGAGAGAGAGAGAGAGAGAGAGAGAGAGAGAGAGAGAGAGAGAGAGAGAGAGAGAGAGAGAGAGAGAGAGAGAGAGAGAGAGAGAGAGAGAGAGAGAGAGAGAGAGAGAGAGAGAGAGAGAGAGAGAGAGAGAGAGAGAGAGAGAGAGTTGACGTCATCACAATATGGCCGCTCAACATAAGCACATAGAGTTCTGTCACCGAACCCTTTGAATTTTTCGCACACTTTGAATATAAGTGCCGTACTGAAACTGCCCGCACCCTTGGGAGGCCGACTATACTACATATTCCTTCCACTTTACACAGAACTTACACATAAATAAGCATTTACAAATCAATCAGATTCAAACTCAAAATAATATCAAGTGGTTCTGTAACATATCCTTTAATATTCATGGTGATCAGGAGTGTACGTTTTACAACTGGAACACCTCGGTATTGAAGTTGTGTCAAGATTCGAAGCAGCTGTACCTCAGCTCTTGCTTTAGTAACTGAAATGCTCAGCACTGGAGACTTCAAAACCATAGGAGCTTTAACCTCAGGGACCAGAGAATTCTGCACTGGAGAAGGTGAAGAAGTATCCGCAAGAACAATCTGGGATGGGTGTCTGATCACTGATTTGGGTGCCAGTTCTCTAAAATAAGGTTCAACATTAACACGGCTTCAATGTAGCGGATCCTAATGTTGTCAACATGGCTCTTCATCACACAACCGTCAACTAGCTTTATTATGTAAGACAACAGACCTGCTGTTGACTCAATAGTTCCTGGAACCCATTCAAACTTGAGTCCATTAAAATGCATGTACACTTGATCTCACTCTATGAAGTGTTGTCTGGCACACTTATCATGAGACTTGCACTGAGTTACTTGTTTCCTCAGGATCCTGGTATCAAGGTTACTTTGGATCATGAAGAGATGAGTCCACAACCATCAGTTCGTGAGTAGCCATGAATGGGTCTGCTGGGTAGTGAGTAATGCTCTAAGCAGTATTCCTATACTTGAATAGAAACTGGTTGATTCAAACACTCCAAAGTAAAGACTCATCCATCTTCCTCACACAAGCCTTGAAGCTCTGAACGGCTCATCCTGTCACGTCGTTGGTGGATGAATATCTCAGAACTGACTTTATGTGCTCTTCTGACAACACTTACTAAATTCCTTACTAGTGAAGGTAATCCCATTATCTGTAACAACTGTACCAAGAAGACCATGAGTTACATATATGCAATTCAAGGTATCTGTTGTAGTATTAGTAAAAGTATTGGGTACTAATTCAACCTTCAGCCAATTTGAATTACGGTAGTTAATTACAATTAGGAAACTTTACCCACAACCACAGGTTTTAATCATTGCTAATTCACAGTACTTTCAACTTCCTTATCTATTCCAGGCCACCACACTTAGCTACAAATCAGCGCCTTCATCCATGTTATACCAATGTGGGTGCCGTGAAGTACACCATCTCAGGACACCTCTGGTATGATTACATGTAAATCCCATAGGAGACATTCATCCTTAAGAGATATTTCAAATCTCTTTATGTAATAAGGACCATAAACATCCCTATGATCTTTACTTGGCCAACTTCATTGAACCCACTCCAACACTTGTGAAAGCATTGAGTTAGGTCTCCCTTTGTATGACAGCAGCATCCACTGCTTGAACAATCCAGCAACCCTATCACTAAGTTCTGTTCCTCCAGTGTATGTCCACAGTTTGGCAGGCCAGGGAGTGGAACTCTATTAAGGGTATCTGCATTCAAATTGTCCTTTTTATACTGAATATTATAGTCATAAGCAGATAAGGAAAGTGTGCAATGCCAAACATGAGAAGAGGCCATGATAGGGGAAGCTGCATCTCATCCAAACAGGTATGTTAATCAAGAGGTTATGATCCATCACTAGGACGGAGAAAATCATGATATATATTTTGAATAAATCAGAGGAAAGTAAGATGTTTGAGACCATTACAGTGGGTATAATTTAAAAGATTTATATTATATATGTCACTTTTAATATAAAAGAAAACTAAAAACAAGCATTAAGATTGAAATACATTAAGAAAATTGTGGCAACATCATGATTGAACATCGCCTTAAAACGTGTTCGTGATGACACTAGGAAGTTTGGCCTCACATGTAAACGCCTTTAATGTGGAAACCAGGGGTGTATATTCAGGGTGTGCTAGATGTGCGCCGCACATCCCCAGCCATAGAGAGAAATGCACGAGTTATAAATAAATTCAGCAGTAAGTGGGAAACGATTTTTTTAAAATTGTTTTTAGCCCTGTTATAATATATTGCATTATAGGTGTTCCGTAGAAGCACTGCACACCCAATAATCAATTGTATCATTATGTAGCATAGCACATACGGTGGAGTGGAAGGGCAGACTGTTGAAAAAATGGAGCTGGATGTGTGGCTCTACACACTGCTTGCGTTCGTTTTTGCTGCTGAAATTTTATATTGGCTAGAAGATATAAAGTGTCTTTGCCATTCATTATATGGGCATAATTAAGACTTACAGGAATTATAATAGTATTTATTATGAAACCAAATGTTATTAAGTCACTCAATCAGAAATAAAGATTGAGTGCAACTAAGTCATGGTCTCTCTTACCGATGAAACAACGGAAGTAAGTTCAATTGCCAAGTTATACTAATTCAGTTTCATTGACGCCAGTGTCGAGGGAGCACGTGCATTTCCCTTGACTTCTAGTAGATTGACAGTAGTTGTGACGTGAGTATATTGTAATTATTATTGTGTTGTGGTGTGTTTGCATTTTGATGATGGCATTAGCATGGCGATGGGAAAAGAAGGAAGATGGGAGTGAATATCCTGCGTCGGAGGGATACGAGAGAGGCAGCCTTCTGCTGCTATACTGGTATTCATAAAAAAATCTTTTCCTTGAAAAGTGGCTGTGCTGGTATAGACGGTATTTGTGGTTATGTGACTGGTATTAAAGTGGTTCATATAACTGTGGTGTAATAGTGGGTGATAAGACAGTGTTACAGGTGGTGGACAGTGGACATATGTTGTGGTGTTGTAGTGTTGTGGTAACCTGTGACTGTTCCACAGTCACACACACACACACACACCAGTAATTAGGTATATGTTAGTTATGGACAGAATCACTGTTCAGCACACCCAGTGACAGAAACCACCATACGCCACTGGTAGAAATCCCACCTGTGTTTTTCGCTTCAAAAAGGTGGGCACATAAATTTATGGCAAAGCATAATGTCAAAAATGTTACAATATTAGATGAGGCTGGTAGTGATGATAGACAAGTGGCACAAATGAATCCTGAATTCACTGAAAAAAATATTCAGGCTTAACAGTTTACCCATGATCAAAGCCTTCTTTACTCCTTTTAAAAGTAAGTTTGACGATCCTTTATGCCGTGTATTTATTGATTTATTGATTACATAGTTCTTATTGATATATTATTGCTTTATTTCATGTTGTAGGCGCAACTGACATGAGAGAATAAATTATCAAAATTGGACGCTGATAAACAAATTACAATTAATCTCATTTACACTGGAATCTCGGCATACGTCCGCCTTGGAATAACTCCAACTTGGTATACGACCTGTTTGGACTCAAAACATTTTCCTTGGTATACGACCTTCATTTGGAATGCAACTCATGCGAGCCTCAGTACAACATATTTCTGAAGTTTGTGCTTGATTTTCTTCAGCCCCATCCTCTCCAGTGACGTAGCATGCCTCTGCCTCGTGATTGGCTAAGCTTGCTCTCCTCCTTGCCTCGTGTGCCTCCTTCCCACCAACCCCCTTCCTCTCACTCTCTCTCTCTGCGCCTTCCTCCCACCCATCCCCCTTCTTTCTCTCTCTCCCTCTTTCTCTCTCTCTCTCTCTCTTTCTCTCTATAGTCCAACAAATCTTAACAGAGCTTTTTGATGGGGCAGAATCCAGTATTCCCATAGGTCTAACATTGCCATATCTCCTTCACTCTGATTGGCTGGTGAGTGAGCTGAGCGGTGTATGTGTGTATGTTATGCTTCCTCATTCCCTATGTTGTTTTCTTATTTCTATTTGTTGCGATCTCAGTAGTACTATTCTTCTCTCTCTCTCTCTATTTTCTTTGTTAATCTTTCCTCATGCCTTCCTTCTTTTACTTCGTACACTGTGTGTGTGTGTGTGTGTGTGTGTGTGTGGGTATATACGCGCTTGACAGGTGGCCTGTCCGGAGGTTGAAAAATGAGTGCTGCCATTTGAAGGGAGTTTAGAATATTTATTTTATATAGGAAATACCTCATTTTATTGCTATATTCCTTCATATTGTATTTAGAACACAGTTATTGCAACATTTACCTTAATAAGAACTACAGTGAACGTTGATAAAAGTGATAACGTTTTCCAAGCAACACTGTAAAAAATGTATGCCGCGCTTCAATATTAATTTGAATATTGTAAGCGTAGAACGGTAACTTTTCTTTTATACATGGTTTTGTTTATTTGATGATGCATGGATTTTCGTTAAAACATTTTATATGCCTTTTACTTATGTACGTCAAGTTTTAACTGGCTAGTTCACATAGACATGGCAGCATTGGATCCATGGGAATACTGAATTCTGCCCCACCAAAAAGCTCTGTTAAGATTTGTTGGACTATAGACCCGTACACACTATAGCTTGTGAGCCAACATCTGTCTCGACTCACTAGTCCCATGACCATATATGGAGTGATTAGCGGGTCATCCTGTGCTTGACCAGAGAGTCTAGCAGTAGGCATTTCATACGAGTGAGTCTCGCATTTTATTGGAAGGGAACTTCTCTTCTCTTTCCAAACAATAACATCTCCTCCCTTCTCAGTAGGCACTCGACTCTTCTCAGCAAGGTAAAGTGAGTTTAAATTTTCATTTACAGTATTTCATTTAATTCCTTTTGTACTATACTATTTTATTTATCTACAGTACGTATTTTATTATTTAGGAGTGCTTAAAATCAATTTATACAATCCCATCAATGTATAATACATGTACTGTATGCCAATAACAATAGGATTTTTTTCATGGGAATGGATTAATCATTTTCCTCTTATTTCTTATGGGAAAAAATTCATTTGGTATATGTCCTTTTTGGTATAAGTCCAGGGATTTAGAACGAATTAAAGACGTATACTGATGTTCCACTGTATTATTAAGTTTTGCTATTGCGTTCTCTGCTATCACACGCATCTGCGCTAACCTATTAGGCATGATTACAGAGGGATGAATGCAGAACACTGAAATTAGTGGCAAATTTAAAAATATTTCTAATTTCAAACTTGGCGCCAAAATATCAAATCCTCGCACAATTAATCAGTTCCAAACTCACTTAAACAGTCACCTTTTTCCTCTACAATACATCCAATTTGTACAAAATAACAATATATTACTTATAAATACATCTAGTAAACACATATTATTTAATAATAACTTACCAGATGGATGAAAGTTGGTGTTTGAGGGAAACAGGCTTTGTTTCTGAGGCCATAGATAGCCCACCTCTCTTCTTCTCAGTGCAATTTTGCTCTCTTTCTGCCTTTAATGTTTCCTCATGCAGTACTTCTACTCTGTGTTGACATTCTCTTGCAGCTAAATATTCTTCCACAAATCCAGAGAAGTCGTTGTCCATAAGAACGTCCATCAGGGTGTCCTCAGTTGGATTGGCGCCTTGTGCAGCTGAGTTTTTAGCTTGCAGAGAGCCAAGTGAGTAGAAGTGTTACATGAGGAAATACCAAAGGGAGAAAGGTGCCAAGCAGAACTGTGGTGGGGCTTACTAGTCCTACCTACGGCTTCGGAAAACAAAGCCTGCGTCCCTCAAATACCTTAACTTTCATCTATCTGGTAAGTAATTAATTCACAATATGTGTTAATTGGATGTATTTATAAGTATTATGTTATTATTGTGTATATATTGGATGTATTTTAGAGGAAAAAGGTGACTGCTTGAGTGAACTTGGAATCGATTACCATTATTCACATAATATCAATGCCCCAATCTTCGCATAATCAATCTTGACACAGTTGTTTTGGTGCCCATTAATCGCGAAGATAGGGGCACTAATGTAGAGGTATATTTGTTCTGTTAATTGTTTTTTTAATAGATACAACTGTGTTATATTTGTGAGGGTTGTTTCTTTAGATATGTGTATAATAGATTTAATTTTTGAATTTTTTTGATCATGAACAAATAAATCATTGACACAAACATAATTTCATACTCATGTGTTTGCTACTTCTATTACTCTTTTGAACTGAATATTGGGGAATAGCTTCTCAAATTTTAAAGATGATATAATATCTATACAAATATGTTACATTTTGAGAAATTGTCATTTGAAGTTTCAGGTCACAAAATATTGATGTAAATGTGCAATTATTAATGCAATTTTTTCATATGTTATGCGTACATAATATTCAATTATTTGACATAAGTGGCACTTTGTTCATAGGTTGTGCAAGGATAATTATCATACACTCAAAGGTTTAAGTGGTATAGGTGGTAAGTGGCAGCGTGTGGCAACTCTTGGCCTCTCCCTTTTGACATGTGTCAAAGTGCAGAGACCCTTATAAATAGATTTAATTTTGAAGGCTCCCGCCCATATTATTCTACTTCTGCCTTGTATATTATTCCTGAGTGCTTTATAAGAAGGAAGAGGTCTATTACCTTCCTTGATCATAATAGGAAGAGAATTCAATTACTCTTTACGGCAGTGAACTGAAGTGAGACACGTACACACACATCCGCTCACAGTTAATTACACGGTTACTGTAACTACACTTCTACCATGGTGCCAGCAGTCGAAACCACCATTATAAACTAGCAGAAAGCAGGAAAGACACTACAAGGTGTGGGTATCTTAAGGCACCACCCGTTGATGCCAGGCTCAGGTGTGGAGGCTCTTTGCTCTGTTCTCTACTCTGTAGCCTTTGATGAAGCAGAAGCTTTTATCACTTTCTCTGTTGCTGCTACCTTCTTCCTACTCAATTTTGGCATTGATGAGTAAGTAAAAAACACTGGGTAAAGATTTATTTCCTTAACCACTTGATATTTCCCTACCTTTATAATGCACTACAAATTCAACCTCAGAAACTTGTTCAGATCACCTCAAACAGTTATGCTATTGAATTACATAAATTTTTTTTTCCTTCTAAGTTATGTTAGGTTTGGTAAGGTTTTATTACTTTTAGTTAAGTTTGGTAAGGTTTTATTACTTTTAGTTAGGTTTGTTAAGGTTTTATTACTTTTAGTTAGGTTTGGTTGGATTAGTTTTGGTTAGGCTTATTTAACTGCAGCTCCGAGTAGGTTATGCTAACAAAGCAACTTTTTCGATAAATTTTTACATCTTCACCACAATGGCGTGTGGCTACGAAAGAAAATGGCGTCTGCACCTCACACAACACCCTACTTTTACAAAACATTTGATAGCTCCTAAATTAACATAACATACATAAATTAACTTATATTGACAAATAACAGAACCTTGTTCAAACCAAGCAAAACTTTACTTTTCGACGGAAAAAAAAAAAAAAAAAAAAAAAAAAAAAAAAAAAAAAACTGATTCAGCGGCATAACTATTTGAGGTGATCTGAATAAGTTTCTGAGGTTATATCTGCAGTGCATTATAAATATAAGGAAATATTGAATGGTTAAGGAAACAAATCTTTGCCAAACACTGTAGTGTTGACAGAAAAGCAACACTCAGTATTCTCTCTTAGGCAGACTAGTTTGCATTGTCACTGATACTGAAAATGTGACTTTGGTGTCTCACACAACCAAGCAGCTATACATAAAGCAAAGGAAATATCATATAATTGATACAATTCACATTTCAGAAAAGAAATATATAAAAGGCATGAAATGCAATGTTCCTGGCATCGCTGTGAATGCAAAGAAGTAGGAAAACGCATTGCCTTTAGTATACAAGACCAGTACTTTACCAAAGTTAACCCATAGGCCACAAGAGGAAAACAATTACCTTTACCATGGGTTGAGGTTGTAGGTTTTCAAACATGGAATCAACATCCTTTAAGATGATGTTAATGATCTCAGCATTGTGTTCAATACAGGTACGCTGCTCCTCCAGGTGGGACTGGTATGACCGTAGCAGCAGCTGATGGTGTGCTGGCAGCGTCTTGATATAAGCCTCTTTCTCAGTCACCTTCTTGAGGGAGTAGTGTCTGGGAGAGAGAGAGAGAGAGAGAAAAAAAACCCATTAATACTATTACTATAATCAATATTATCTTTATAGTAAAAACACCCCGATGGCGTAGGGGGTTAACGCAACTGGCTCATGGTAAATAGTCCCTGGTTCAATTCCAGGATGGGGCAGACAATTTGGGATTGTCTCCTTTCACACTAGAGCCCTTGTTCACCTAGCAGAAAATAACTTTGTGACATAAGCCAAGGAGTTGTAACTTTACAATCCAGGCAGGAGCAAAGGGCTAGGAATCTTGCCCTCTTAGTGTGTGTAAGTAATTCAGTGAGTGAGTGAGATGAGTTTCAGCCTAAAAAGTCTTTCTTCATACGATAAATCTCTCAGGTTTGGAACCATTTTTGTAGTTGCTCTTTGTATTCTCTCAATTTTCCTTGTATATTTCTTTTTATGTGGTGACCAAACCACTGCCACATATTCTAACTTTGGTCGCATCAATGATGTTATCAATTTTTCAATAATCCAGATATTTGAAAGCCATTCTTCTATTTTTCAGCAGCTGATATGTATCTCCTGTAATTTTATTAATGTTTCTCTGGAGACAAATTATCTGTAATCCATACTCGCTAATCTTTTTCAACATTTGTTTTGTTTATCCATTCATTTTCCATTGAATATTTTACTCTGCCTCATTCCAATTACATATCTATAGAAAGGTTTGGTTCGTTTTTCTATTTTTCTATTATATTTTTCTCACAGTTCCTTTCTTCTCTTCAGATTTTTACATATTAATTTCTAGTTGTTTTGTATTTCTCCCATAAGTTTCTTTCTCCACTTGTTCCATGTATTTTCTCTTTCCAATCTTACTAATTCACATCTATCAAACCATTCATTCTTTTTCTTTTCTCTACTAAACATTTTTGAGACATATCTATCTATACCCTCCGTCATACTTTGCTGGTCAATGACATGGGTCTGTAATTAAGTGGTTCTTCTTTGTATCCTTTCCTGTAAATATGCATTGCATCAGCTTTTTTCTATTCTTGAGCGACTTTTCCTGTTTTAATAAAACACTCAATTATATCATGAATTGGCTCAGCCATTTTTTGTCTACATGCCTTCAAAATGTATCCTGATATCCCATCTGGGCTTATAGCTTTTCTTTCATCCAATCTTTTCCTCATTTCTTCTATATCTTCTTTACTTATCCTGATTTCCCACATCTTGCTTTTCCTCATTTGTCGTCCTTGTGATTTTATAAAGTCAGATTCAGTTGTAAATACTTTCTGAAATTCTTATTTAGCACTTCAATCTTTTCTTTCGGGTCATCATATACTTAATTATTTTCCTTCAATCTAGTTATTTATTTTTATTTTTCCATTAATAAATCTATAAAACAGCTTTGGTTCTTCCCTGCATTTAACTATATCTTCTTCATACCTCTTCTCTTCTTCTCTGCTTACCCTTACATATTGATTCGTTTCCTAGACCAGTTTTCTTTTCATTCTCCTCCATACTTCATCTCTTATCTTTTTAGTTCTTTCACACTTTCCGTTAAAACACTCTTTTTTTACCTTTTTGTTTTACTTTATAGAATAAAATGGAACATATTCCTTTACTCCTTGTTTGTATATCATCAGGAAGATATCATATTTCTCTTTTATTTTTATTATTTATTTTACATTAAAAGGACCATGGCCAAGGGTAAACAAAAACACCGTTGGCGCCAGTAGGCTTAATGAAGCACAGATTGACTTGCCTCGCCTGTTATTTGGCACAGGTTTACAGATTTTTATAGTGATGCCTCAAATGATTAGGTTCTTTCGTGAACATTTTAAGAACGTGCGGGGCTAATCACTGCTATAGCCTCAGATGTATATAAAAGTTGTTAGTCCCATCTGAGGACAGTATGGCAGTAATTTGGGTAGTCTTTGGCCACTCGGCGGTGATATCAAAGAATGGAAATTGGTCAGCGTATAACGGGGATTTGAACCCGGGACCCTAGGCTCGCATACCAGAGCGCTAGACCACTGTACCACCGCCTCCCCGTCTATTATCGTCAGACCCTGCAAAGAAGACAGTAGGAAAATAAAAGCAAGGGGTGGATTTTCAGTTAACATTAAAGGTATCTTGACATTCCTCTTTTGAAAGCGTTTAAGTCATAGGCAGGTGGAAAAGCAGACAAAGGAAGAGAATTTCAGAGTTTACCAGTGTAAGGGATGAAAGAATGAAGATACTGGTTAACTCTTTCATTAGGATGATGGACAAAAGAGGGATGAAAAGAAGTAAAAAGTCTTGTGCAGTGAGGCCACGGGAGGGGGGGGAAGGGCATGCAGATAGCAAGTTCAGAAGAGCAGTCAGCATGAAAATAGCAGTGGAAGACAGATAAAGATGCAACATTGCGTCGGTGACTTAAAGAATCAAGACAGTCAGGAAAAGAGTTGATGAGACAAAAAGCTTTAGACTCCACCCTGTTTAATAAGACTGTGTGAGTTGAACCTCCCTAGACATGAGAGCCATACTCCATACATGGGTGGATGAGGCCTCTGTACAGGGCAAGCAACTGAGAGGGAGAGAAAAATGGATGCAGATGCTATGGGACACCTAACTTCTTGAAAGCTGATTTAACAGGAGTAGAGATATGAAATTGTCACTTCAGATTTTAAGTAAAGAATAGACCGAGTGTTTTTAATGTGGAGGAGAGGGGAAGTTGAGTGTCATTGGAGAAGAGGGGATAGTTATCTGGAAGGTTATGTCGAGTATATAGTTGTAGAAAATGAGTTTTTGAGGCATTCATCAGAACCAGGTTTGCTCTGCCCCAATCAGAAACTAGTGAAAGATCAGAAGTTAGGCGTCCTATAGCATCCCACCTTGAATCATTTAATACTTGTTGGGTTGGGCATCTGTTATACGACATTGATAAATGCAAGGTGGTGTTATTAGCATAGGAGTGGATAGGGAATTGAGTCAGATTTAGATCAGTGATGAATAATAGAAAGAGAACCCTGAGGAACACCACTGTTGATAGTTTTAGAAGAACAGTGACCATACACTACAGCAGCAATAGAACGGTCAGAAAGGAAACTGGAGATGAAGGTACAGAGAAGGATAGAATCCATAGGAGGGTAGTTTAGAAATTAAAGATTTATGCCAGACTCTATCGAAGGCTTTTAATGTGTCAAGGCCGACAGTAAAGGTTTCACCGAAGTCCCTAAAAGAGGATGACCAAGATTCAGTTAGGAAAGCAAGATCACCAGTAAATCAGCCTTTACGGAAACCATACTGGCAATCAGAGAGAAGATTGTGAGCAGATAGATGTCTCATTATCTTCTTGTTAAGGACAGACTGAAAGGCTTTAGAAACAGAGGAAATCAAAGCTATAGGGCTGTAGTTAGAATGATTGGAGCGGTCACTCTTTTTAGGGACAGGTTGCATGTGAGCAAACTTCCAGCAAGAAGGATAGATAGAAGTAGAGAGACACAGACAAAAGAGTTTGACCATGCAAGGAGCAAGATAGGAGACAGTTTTTGAGAACAACAGGAGGGACTCCATCCGGACCGTAAGTCTTCTGAGAATCAAGGCCAGAGAGGGCACGGAAAACGCCATAATGAATTTTTATTTTAGGGATGAAGTAGTCAGAGGGTGGAGGAGTAGGAGGAATATGCCCAGAATCATCCAAAGTAGAGCTGGTAGCAAAAGTTTGAGCAAAGAGTTCAGCTTTAGAGAAAGAAGAGACAGCTGTGGAGCCATCTGGTTGAAGTAAAGGAAGGAAAGATGAAGAAGCAAAATTATTAGAGATATTGGCTAGATGCCAGAAATCACGAGAAGAATTAAAATTGGAAAGATTTTGACATTTTCTATTGATGAAAGTTTCTAGTAAGTTGGAAAATAGATTTGGCATGATTTCAGGCAGAAATATATAGGGCATGAGTTTCAGCAGATGGATGGCTATGGTGCTGTTTGTGAACCGCCTTTCTATCTCTAACAGCACGAGGACAAGCAGAGTACCAGAGCTTTTTAGCTTTAGTATTAGAGAAAGTATGAGGAATGTATAGCTCCATGCCATACATAATCACCTTTGTTATGGGCTCAGTTTCATTGAAAAACCTCTTCATTGCAGTAGTTTGCTTTTGCAAAATTTCTTTTCTTTTTATACGATTCCTCCTGTTTGTCTTCCATATCTCCCTTAATCTTAATATCCAGGACCACATGGTCACTCCTTCCAAAGGGGTATTCATAACTAATATCTGTGTGTGTGTGTGTGTGTGTGTGTGTGTGTGTATTTACCTAGTTGTGACTTACGGGAGAGGAGCTAAGCTCGTACTGTCCCGTCTCCATGTCTCCATTTCAGCGTCTCTTTGGGATTTAAATTTTATTCTTACTGGTCTGTGACTTTCCTCTTTGAATTTTCCTACTCTGTGGAATTCTTTTATCTCGTCAATTAAGTCTCCATTCTCTTCTTTCACAATACCCATTAATTTAGTTACTTCTTCCTTCAGTTCTCTGTCTCTCACTGCTTTGTTCAACTCTTTCTTCTCTTTCATACCAAACACTATGATACATTTCTTTTTGTCTACAGTCTCCCTGACAATGGATTCGTTAGATTTTATCACTTTAACTACTTTTTCTGCAATTTTTTTTTCTGTTAAATTGTTCTTCAACTATCTTCTTAAAGTCTACGCTTTCTTCTCTTGCATTTTCACTTTCCTTTAACTGCTTCTCCAAAGACAACATTTTGCCTTCCACCATTGCCATACCTCCCTCTTGGGCCTGTTTCCATTCGTTTTGTTTCTCTTCCAACTGAACCATAGACTGCACATTAACTTCCACTTTTTTTGTGTTCTCACTCAACCCACCTTCCAATGCTTGGAATCTTTTTTTTAACTTGGCATTTTCTTCTCTTAAATTATATATTTCCTTCCCCTGGTTTGTCATGGTATACAGTAATTTTGTCACTTGCTCTTCCAACTGAAGCACCCTTCTTTGCCACAGCTTCGCATTCAACTCCAAATCTTCTTTTTTAAATCCCGAAAAACTCGCCAATGGAGGGTCCTTGGCAGACGAACTTTTTGGTGTAAACAAACCCCCCCCAGCTGCAGGGGGCTCATCGCCACTCTTCTGTTGTACCTCCATTTTTGCCTTCTCACTCAAGATTAACACAAGTTTTATGCTCAGACTTAATCAAAAGGAGACGGGAACAGTAAAAGGTAATAATACATCACCCAGAGCCCTCCTCTCCCCGTCACAATAGGCAATAAGTGTGGAGCGGTGTCTCAGCTGTCCTTTCCCTTCCGTGGTGTGTGTGTGTGTGTGTGTGTGTATTTATCTAGTTGTAGTTGTAATTTACAGGGTTCGAGCAAGGCTCGTGTGTGTGTGTGTGTGTGTGTGTTTACCTAGATGTAGTATACAGGGCCTGAGCTACACTTGTGTGGTCCTGTCTCTGTATCTATATTTGTCCAGTTTTTCCTTCAGTTGATGTACATTCTTTGCCATTATCACCTCTTCCTTCAGTCCATTCCAAGTATCTATACTTCTTTGGGGAAAACTGTACTTTTTTGTAATCTTTCAAGCAAATTCCTTTATGCAGTATTTTCTTGTCACCTCAAAATTTTAGCCTCTCCTTTTCTTCTTAATATTAGGTCTTTTCTATCTCTTTCAAGTATCTTTTATGATTTCTTCATATTCCAAGTTTTTGCTTTTGGGCATACCTAATATTTTTTGGCTTTCTCCATATCTTGTCTTAATCAATGCACATATCAATTCTGCTTTTCCTTTTCCATACTCAAAATTTTAAACTTTCATCTTAGATTTTATCATTAACATCACAATACCCCCTTTTTTCTTTTCTATCCTTCCTACATATATTATAATCATCATTCTCAATGTTAGTCTGTGTGTGTGTGTGTGTGTGTGTATGTGTTATTCACCTTGGTTTGGATGATAATGCTCTAGACTCGTGATCGTCAAACAAATTTTTTAGCAACCTGAATGGGGTTCGAACCCACGCCTTTCCGGCTGACAGGCAGGAACATTAACCACTGAACTACGGGAATGTGTGTGTGTGTGTGTATTTATCTAGTTCTAGTATACAGGGCCTAAGCTACACTCATGTGATCCTGTCTCCATATCTATATTTGTCTAGTTTTTCCTTCAGTTGATGTACATTCTTTGCCGTTATCACCTCTTCCTTCAGTCCATTCCAAGTACACCCTGGTCCCGCATAGAACTTGTTCAGATAGAACGATTTTCTTATAGAACGAGCGACCAAAAATATTAAATAAAAATTATTGTACAGAACGATCGTGACAGTATAGAATGGGGTGCAGAAATAAGTGAAGCAAATCCGAAGTTCTTATACAGAACGAGCGTAATCGTATTGAATGCACCCAGAGATGATGTAGTGCTGACATCACAGGCGTCTGCACCACTTGGGTGACTCTGTTCCCGCAGTAGCAGTTTGAAGCGTCCAGCTAGTGTAGAGTGACCGAGTGGAGGTGCGCATGCGCGAGATCACTAGCTCACAGCAGAGGGCAAAGGCAACACATCCACCTCTTTCTCTCTTTCTCTCTCTCTCTCTCTCTCTCACGTCAAGGACTGGAGAGAGAGAGAGAGAGAGAGAGAGAGAGAGAGAGAGAGAGAGAGAGAGAGAGAGAGAGAGAGAGAGAGAGAGAGAGAGAGAAATAATAAATGAGGTCATACATACTATAAATCATGTACTCAACACATATGTCAAGGTTTAAGGCAGTGCTCACCATTATTTACCTCACAAAGAATCTTGGAAGTTATGTTAGGTTACGGAAGAGGGATGCAGGAGACAGCACGTCGTAGCAGATTATAGTAGACCACTTTTTTTTACATCAAAAGGGTGCTGGCCAAGGGAAAACAAAAATAAGTAAAAATATTCTGCTTGTCGCCAGACTCTGTAAAGAGGACAGTAGAAGAAATATAGACATTGGGGTGAAGTCCAATTTAGTGTGAGAGGTGTCTTGACACTCCTCTTTTGAAAGAGTTTAAGTCATAGGCAGGTGGAAAAACAGACAAAGGAAGAGAGTTCCAGAGTTTACCAGTGTAAGGGATGAGAGTGAAAATACTGGTTAACTCTTGCATTAGGAAGATGGACAGAATAGGGTTGAGAAGTAGTAAGTCTTGTGCAGGAAGAGATCATATTTCTCTTGTACGACATTTAATTCCTTCATTTTCGTCCAGTCAGTTCCATTGAAAAACCTCTTCATTACACTATAGTTTGCTTTTGCATAATTTCTTCTTTTCTTTTTGTATGATTCCTCCTGTTTGTCTTTTATATCTCCCTTAATCCATAGAATGCGAGCCACAGCTCAAGCTGGAGAGCATGTGAGTGCGAGCCACAGCTTAGGCTGTAGGAACTTTAATAATTTCTCTTTAAAAGTTGGCGTGCTTGTACCGATGAATAGACAGCGTAGGTATGTACTGGGATCTCTATTAACTAATTTTCGCCCGACAGGCATCGCTTAATCAAATCAGTTACCCTCAGGATAGGATGGAGGCAAACGCACCATCGCACACTATTGTACCTGAGTGTACGCGCAGCCCTGGAAATGTTATGTAAAAAAAAACGTGTTGTAAAACGTATACTAATTGCGAATGACCCGAGTGATGATCAAAGAGTGGACGAACCTCAACCATCAACATCACGAATAACACGTAGAAGGAGAGTGGGCAAACAAAAATAAAAAGACGTAGGTGGCAACCGCTTCGTTACCAACACCACCACCACCACTGCATGACTCACAGCCAAAGCCTCCCACAGCTAACCTGACTCCTTCAAAAATTCTTACCATTGCTTTTTGATGAGGAGGATTTGTCATCACTGTCTGAAGAGGATAGTAAGGATGAATACATGGACAATGAAAGCAGGGGCATTGGAAGTGATTCCAGTGAGGAGGGCACACAAGTGAGTGAAAGGGAGTTGGAGGATGAGGAGCAGGGAGAAGCGACATCGGTGCCACATGATGCAACATTTGCTCCCTTGGTGTGGACTGACGGGCATCATTTTGAGCCAGACATTCATAATTTTGATAATCGCAGATCAGGAGTGACAGATGACTGGCCTTGTGATGACAATGCTGGGGAACCTGATTGTTTTCAGGCATTCATTGATGATGTAATATGTATAATTTGCAATACGTACATCTTATATATTTACATTAAAATAGCACATTATGATAATATTTAGTGTCATAAACCCCCTTCATATCTTCCCTATAGCCCACTACCATACCAAGGTTGAGAGTCACTACCCAGCTGCACCCTCACATTCGCTTCTATGTATGTTACTACAAACAAATGAATGAGATTTTTTTCTTATCACTAGACAATGCTCAAACATGATATCTTCACTTCCACATTGAAAAAAGTTAAAAAGAATTGTTAATTTTGGGTTTATAATAGGCGAGTCCAACATCTTCCCGCAAACCCAAACTGCCAACTGGAGATCCCCTAATTTTCGCTCAGAGTGTGAACGAGCCTCAAAAATACGCACACTTCTATGGTGTTATACTTCTATTCAAGACACTGTCATATCTTGCTATCTTCTTAATCATATTGGTTGGTGATTTCTTAACACATTTTAACTAGATTTCATCCGTATATTGATGTATTTTTTTTTTAATATTGAATTTATTCGTGTTTTGCTTAAAGCCCAATTACAGTAATATACCAGCATGATATATGGAAAAAGAAAGCTGGTTGCCTTTTTTGTCGGTTACTGTATGATACAAGAAATATTGCAGCAGTTACAAATGCTTGTATTTTACAATATTAGATAAATAATAAATTTTGTGTTGAGTCCACCCTGCTGCCAGACGAAAGACTATGGTGGTGCAGTAAACTTTAAACATTGATGTAAATATTGCTCATGTTCATTGTCGATGTCTTATGGGCCGTATAGATGTTAGTAGAGGCTGATTTTGGGCTATTCCTACAAAAATAATCTTTGTTTATGTTGCTGGAATGTTATCGTACTTGTCCTCGGACAAAGTGTGTTCACACTTTCGTTAAATTCTGAGAAATTAGGGGATCTCAAGTTGGCATTTTGGATTAACAGCGGTATGTTGGGATCGCCTATTGTGCACCCAGGGATGGATTGGGAAACCCCTATTGCACACTCCATGGGTTAATCTCAATTTCCAGGACAACATGGTCATTCCTTCCAAAAGGGCATTCATAATTAATGTTTCTAGATTTATTCCTTTAGTAAATAAAAGATCTAATCTTGATGGTTTATCTTCGCCTCTAAATCTTGTATTTTCAGTTACCCATTGAATCATTGTATTATTCATCGTTAGTCTCAATAATCTATTTCCCCATGATGTAGGCAGTGCTGCAGACTGAGTGATTCTCCGTGTACTCTCTTTCCAGTTCCCTTAATGTCTTATATACACAAGAGAGCAGCTGCAGCCTGCCCTCTATAGACAACTTCTTCTACTACCTACATAACATTACTACACTTTACACTTTTACACTCTTCAAATCAAAATTTTAAAATGGCTTCACCACACCCAGCCTCTGAGTCCCCATCTGGGGAGGTGACCACAAATGTCCCCAGGTCGGACTGCCCCTGTGCTGACGACCTCGGGTGTCTTGACACTTCTTCTAATACTTTTACTCTCGATTTCTGCAACATTCATGATCTTAGATCTAATTTCCAATCTGTGGAATACCATCCCTCCTCCACTAAACCTCATCTTCTCTTCCTAACTGAAACACAGTTGTCTGTGACTACTGACAGCAGCCCCTTCTCTGTTCCCTCCTACTTTCTCTATCCTCATTTTCAATCCAAAGCTGGCTGTTGCGCATATGTGCGTAACGGCATTACTTGCTCTCGTCCCCACAATCTTGAATCTTCAGGATTTTCTACCATCTGGCTAAGACTTTAATGTCACTAACTAAATTCCTCTGTGCTATATATCTTTCACCAAATTCCTCTGACTATGTAAAATTCTTTGATTATTTGACTTCCAAAGTGGAGTACATCCTATCTCACTTTCCTTATGCTGAGATCTCCCTTATAGGGGATTTCAATGTTCACCATCAGCTTTGGCTTTCATCTTCTTTCACTGACCAACCTCGTGAACAAACCTTCAACTTTGCTATCCTTCATGACCTGGAGCAGCTAGTGCAGTTCCCTACCCGCATCCCTGATCGCCTTGGAGACACGCCCAACATCTTGATCTTTTCTTAACTTCTAATCCTTCAGCTTACTCTGTTAAACTTTCCTCTCCGTTGGGCTCCTTCGATCACAATCTTATTTCCGTTACCTGTCCTATCACTTCAGTGCAGCCTCAGGACCCGCCTAAGCAGAGGTGCTTCTGGCATTTCAACTCTGCTAAGTGGGAGGACCTGAGGCAGTACTATTCTGATTTTCCTTGGGATGATTATTGCTTTCATGTCATAGAACCTTCTCTTTGTGCTGCATAACAGAGGTGATTATCTCTGGCATGGCGCTATACATTCCTCATACTTTCTCCATTACTAAAGCTAAAAAGTACTGGTTTAACTCTGCTTGTTCTCGTGCTGTCAATGATAGAGGTGGCTCACAAATGGTACCATAGCCATCCATCTGCTGAAACTCATGCCCTATATATTTCTGTCTTTCATCATGCCAAATCTATTCTCCAACTTACTAAAAACTCTTTCATCAATAGAAAATGTCAGTCTTTCCAATTCTAACTCTTCTCGTGATTTCTGGCATCTAGTCAATAATATCTAACAATAATGAGGCATCTATCAGCTCACAACCTTCTCTCTGATTGCCCATATGGTTTCCGTAAAGGCTGATCTACTGGTGATCTTGCTTTCCTAACTGAATCTTGGTCATCCTCTTTTAAGGACTTAGGTGAAACCTTTGCTGTCGGCCTTGACATATCGAAAGCCTTCGATAGAGTTTGGCATAAATCTTTATTTTCTAAACTACCCTCCTACGAATTCTATCCTTCTCTCTGTACCTTCATTTCCAGTTTCCTTTCTGACCGGTCTATTGCTGCTGTATTGGACAGTCATTGTTCTTCTTCTAAAACTATCAACAGTGGTGTTCCTCAGGGTTCTGTCCTATCACCCACTCTCTTTTTATTCATCATCAATGATCTCCTAAATCTGACTCAATGCCCTATCTACTCCTATGCTGATGACACCACCTTGCATTTTTGAGCGTCGTACAACAGACGCCTAACCCAACAAGAATGAAATGACTTAAGGCGAGATGCTATAGGATGCTTAACTTCTGATCTTTCACTAGTTTCTGATTGGGGCAGAGCAACCTGGTTTTGTTCAATGCCTCAAAAACTCAATTTCTACAACTATCTACTTGACCTAAGCTTCCAGATAACTATCCCCTCTTCTTCAATGACACTCAACTTCCCCTCTCCTCCACATTAAACACACTCGGTCTATCCTTTACTAAAAATATAAGGTGGCAATTTCATATCTCTACTCTTGCTAAATCAGCTTCCAAGAAGTTAGGTGTCCTATGCCGTCTGCATCCATTTTTCTATCCCTCTCAGCTGCTTGCTCTGTACAGGGGCCTTATGTACCCATGTATGGAAAATGGCTCTCATGTCTTGGGGTACTCAACTCATACAGCTCTTTTAAACAGGGTGGAGTCTGAAGCTTTTCGCCTAATCAACTCTCCTCTAACTGACTGTCTTCATTCTTTAAGTTATCGCTACAATGTTGCATCTTTATCTATCTTCTACCGCTATTTTCATGCTGACTGCTCTTCTAAACTTGCTAACTACATGCCTCCTCCTTTCCCGCGGCTTCGCTGCACAAGACTTAATACTTCTCATCTCTATTCTGTCCATCTTCCTAATGCAAGAGTTAATCAGTATCTTCACTCTTTCATCCCTTACACTGGTAAACTCTGGAACTCTCTTCCTTTGTCTTTTTTCCCATATGCCTATGACTTAAACTCTTTCAAAAGAAGAGTGTGAAGACACCTCTCACACTAAATTGGACTTCCCTCCATGTCTATATTTCTCCTACTGTCCTCTTTACAGGATCTGGCGACAAGCAGGAACTTTTTTTTTCTGTTTTCCCTTAGCGAGTACCCTTTTGATGTAAAAAAAATACTTTCACCACTTTCAAACGTCTCTCAATTTACTTCACTGCAGTTAAAATCTATCTCACACCAGTGTTATTCTTTAACTGCTTTTAATAATCTTTTCTAAGCTCTCTAGGGTATCTTCTATTATTTCTTAATGTTCTTTCTTAGTCCAAGTATTTTTTCGGGGGGTACATATGCAATTATTAACCTTTGGCTTTCTCCACGTCTTGTATTAATTTGTGCACTCATCAATTCTCCTTTACCATTTCCATACTCTACATTTTTAACTTTTATCTTAGATTTTATCATTAGCATCACACCACCACCATTTTTGTCTTTTCTATCCTTCCTCTATATATTATAATTATCATTCTCAATTTAGTCTGGATTTCTTCACATAGTTTTGTTTCTGTTAGGCATACAATTTCTGGTTTCTTCTCTTTTAGATAATCTACTAAGTCTAGTTTTCTTGAAATTACTCCATCTATGTTAGTATACATTACTTTTATTTCATAATTTCCTTTTGTAAATGCTCCATTCATTTAATTTTCTTTTCTTTCTAATAATAATAATAATGTTTATGTACCATTTCTTTACTCCAAAAAAATTTAGTTTTCTCCTCTATTGTTCTTTTATCATTTTTCTGCTTTGCCTATTCCTTCAATTCTTTAAGTTGTTGTCTCTCTTCTTCATTCATGCTCTTTTTAATGAACACATCTTTATATTCTGCAATGTCCCTGAGCTTGTAAGTCCTAACTAAGATCTTTTCTGTTGCAGTCTAAGTTTTAAGTCTCAGTTTGATTAGTCTAACACCTACTTCAATGTATGGACATAACCTCATTACTTCCTCCTCATATTTAGTATTCTCATCCTCATCATTTAATTGTTTTAGTATTTCCTTCATGCATTTAGTTTCTTCTTTCTCTCTCTTTATTTTCATAGTTATAACCTTTTCTTTCAATCAGTATATCATTATATTCTTTTTCTTCTCTGCTGCATCTCTGACAATGTTTTCATTAGTTTTTAATACTTTAATTACTTGTTTTTCCATTCTCACTTTGCTTTCCATTTCTTGTTCAAATATTTCTTTGAAGCTAATTTTATCCTTTTCTTTTTCTTCTTTCCAGGGTTTAACTTCATTGTTAAATAAATCATTAAATTCATCTCTAATCTCTTGTTTTGAAAATCCTTGGGTGTTCTTTAAAGCTACACTTTCACTTGTTAGTTTCTCAATCACCTTTACCTTCTCATCATTTACTTTCTTGAGGTTGTCTATTTAATTTTTCAAATGACTTTTTTCTTATACAATTCTTAGAAATGTGGCTCATTAGTGTTAATCCTCTCCAATAAATCTTCAAGTGATTTTTTACATCCTATGCAGTAAGAGGCCTAGAAAAAGAGAACCAGCTTTGACCGACGCCGTTCACACCACTAAGGGCTTAGATTCAGTAGTGGTGTCATCACTGTGGCAAAGGAGATATCTGTCCCAGGTGTCCTAAAAATCCTCATGCCTTCAAGAACCAGACTTTAACCCGTAAAGTCCGATACGGCACCCGGGTACCATTGGTGGCAAAATCCGATACGGCACATGGGTACCAGGATATTTAGCAACGCACCACAAATGCGCTATAATTGGTAACGCTGAGAAACTTGGTACACTTGTAGGCCTACCCTCCCTCACTCACCCTAGCGAGAAAAATCGGAACTAGGCCTACTAAAAGAAAAAACAACAAAAACAGTGCTTGTATATATATGTATATATAGATAATGTAAGGTAAATACTTATAAAATACAGTGAATAGTATGGCTGTGAAATAAATTATTATGAGCCTGTATATATGATAAAACTACTAGAAATAAATAATAAGTGAAAATAATGAAAGTGAGGAAAGTGGGGCGGGGACTGCCAACTCGCACCAACACTCCAACTTCCCAGCATTATTGTGGCGAAAATAACGTATTACCAAAATATTTTACGAGTATGTGCGCTTGACATGTATCTTGATGATAAAAATGTTTGCATGCAATTCTGTAGGACTCAACATTTTCGCAATTAAGTCGGATCTGGGGGAGGGGGCCCAAAACCTTAGCTCGGACTTAATGGGTTAATGAACATCTAGATAGGATTCTGTTTTAAAGACAGGAAGATGTCTAATTACTGTGTTGCGGGCACCATTAACCTCTAGGATACGGTTGACGGATATATCCGTCATAGCTACTTTTTAGCTAAATAGGGCTACCTCGAGCGAATTTCGCTACGCAACGGGATAGTACATGCTATCATGCCCACGCTCCGCTCCCCTTTCAGTTCCTGCTTGACCCTAGCAATGGCTGATTCACGTGAACGTGATCTGCGTGCGTCCAAACCCCTGGCTGCCACCAGCCAGCCAAGTGCACCATCCCTAACTTCGACACCACACTCCAGTCCTCAGCACTCACGACGCCCTCCTCAACGCAAACCAGGTTCTCGCTGTAACTGAGTTTCCAAGCATTTTATCATACGGTCATATATCGAGAGGTGGCGGATACAAAGCCACAGCTGCTCCGCGCGCAGGAACAATTGCCTCTCCGCATGCCCAGACAATGTCTCCTTCAACTCGTCATATCTCTATAACTACACATCGTAGAGGCATCGGGAAGGTACCACTGGAAAGAAGAGTTGAAGGAAAGTAATAAAAAATTTCTATGTCAGTACAATATATAGGTTGAGAGTGAGGGCAGTGTGAAAAGTCAAAATCAAGCAACGTGTCCAGACTGGACATCCACCATTATCCGCGACACCTGGTGCTCAAGCCTCATCGTCTCCGAGGAAGCCTTACCTGATGCTGATTCCACCACCTGGCATTAGGTAGCTGTTTATGACTACCTGGGCCGAGCAGATCAGTTTCCAATCGTGCGGTGCTACCTAGTATGGTGGTTGAGTGACGCTATTCATGCACAAATTAAGTTTGCAACGGATTTGATTGATACTGATGACCTTGTTCCTTGTCCTTCAGTCTTTTCCTCGTCTGACTTAGTCTCAAGCACTCTGCCTGACAGCAACCCATCACTTGAGTCGGACAAGTGTGTATTGCTGGAAGACATGCTTTCTATTTTTCATGACATTTTTTCAGACACCTGGTTACACTGACACACTACATGACATCGTCTGACTACTACCAGCAGGAATTATCCAGTGCCGAATCGTCTCCGACCTTACTCTGGGAAGGAAGTCGAAGACTTCATACACCTTGAAATCATCCAGCCATCTTCCTCACCACACTGTTCTCTCATTGTGATGGTTCATAAGTCTGAGAGATGTTATCGGATGACCATTTACTAGAGGCAACTTAATTCTATTACCGTATTTGATGTTGAGCCCACCTGTTCTGTCAAAGGTGATTTGTACAAATTTTTAGGAGCTACCTGCTTCTCAGAACTATATTTGTGCAAAGCCTACTACCAGATTCCATTGACAAACTGTGCCAAGCTTCTCACTGCTTTCTCCACACACCAAGCCTTGATAGAATTATATTGACTTCCCTTCAGTTTCATCAATGCCTGTTCCACCTACATCTACCTCATGAAAATTGTTCTGGCTGATTTACCTAATGTCTCCTTTCACTTTGACAACATCTTCATCAATTCATCAGATTGGCCCAGTCACCTGGCAGCACTAACAACTGCTCATTATCTCTTTCTTGGAGAGAGAGAGAGAGAGAGAGAGAGAGAGAGAGAGAGAGAGAGAGAGAGAGAGAGAGAGAGAGAGAGAGAGAGAGAGAGAGAGAGAAAAAAAAAAAAAAAAAAAAAAAAAACTGAGAAAAAACGGAATAAGTTGGTGATATATGACCTTCCTGTTCTGATTCCAAATTGTTTGTCATTATTCCTTCTCTTTCGAAGTATTCCATCCACTGTTTCTTAACATCCTTCTCACATATTTAATAGACTATGCTGGTCAATGACACTGGTAAATTAGTCATTTGTTTTAAGACTACACTCAATTACACTCATCCCACAGCTGTGATGTATTCTGCTATCACACACATATCAAAAGCCAACATATTCTTGCTATAGTGCAGTCAAAACCGTTATCACGCGTTGAATCTGATTTGAAAAGCCCAGTTTGTGACGCAACCGTAAGTGATTAGCTTGACATGGCTAAAATTAGGTAATGCTCTCCCACCACACACCCTTCCCGCCACCTCACTAAGTGCGCGTATTCTCTGTGGTCACAGTGAAGCAAGAGCTCCCACATTAATATTTTTGTTACTAAGCCTCAGAACCCCTCCACCACCCATCCAACCCTTGACACCCCTTCACCACCAGCCCAAACCTCAGCACCCTTCACCACCCAAACCTCAGCACCCCTTCACCACCCACCCAAGCCTCGACTCCCCTCCAAGCCTCAGCACTCCCCCACCATCCATCCAAGCCCTTGTTACTCCTTTCAAAATTAGGTAAATAAAGTAAGTCTATTATGGTGTGCATTTATTGTTTATACAGTAGAATTGTCATCTAACGAATAATTGGTGCAAAAACAATATCGTTAGATAGGAAATCGTTAGATATAGATATATAAGCTTATGGGAAAAAATTGTAATTAGTGTCAAAACTTTGGCCGAGTCCCTATTTTCACCTATTTTTGCCCTTCTAAGTGTTATTTTGAGACCTAAAACACATACAAATCATATAATATATTTATTATCAGCTACCTGAGGCAAGGGCAGATATCATGAGAGACATAACACACCGCAAGACATTTTTTTTCAAAAAGTAGTTTAAATTTGCTTAAAAATTTTTTTTAATACATAATTGCAAAAAATTGCACCCGAGCTAAATTGTGTAGGCTAAAAAGTCGCAAGTAGCGGATTAAAAAAATTAGTAGCGGATAGCATAAAAAGATAGCCGAATCCGCTACTTGTAGCCCAATCTGGTAACACTGAAAGTGATGAGGAGAGAGGGAGGGGACTGGAGAAGGAGGGAGGGATGCCAGGGTGCAGCAAAAATTCAGTGATCAGCGGGAAGTTTGAATTTTGATCCCAGGTGCCCGGAATAATTGCTGTTAGATATGATTTTTGGATCATTAGATTCACTGTCACAGTCTGCTGCTGGTCTCTCGAGACAACCGGCCGTCCCCCTATGGAAAGAGCTCAGAGCTCATAGTGACCAATTTTTGGGTTGGACCAAGACCACTCACATACAACACACCGGGACAACGAGGTCACAACCCCTCGACTTACATCCTGTACCTACTCACTGCTAGGTGAACAGAGGCTACACGTGAAAGGAGACTCGTCCAAACAATCTCCATCCGTCCAGGGGATCGAACCCTGGCCCCTCGGTTGTGAGCCGAGTGCGATAACCACTACTTCAAAAGGGTAGTTAGATACGAATTCGTTAGATCCAAATGCGTTAGATGAGAGATTCCACTGTAATGTTCTTATTGATATATTATGATTATATTTCATGTTGTAGATGTAATTGATGTAAAATCATAGGTAAGTAGTGAACAAATTATCGAAAATTGGTTGCTGATAAACCAATTACAATTATCAAGTTCTACTATCACGTTTTCTATTATCCCGCACATCTACATTAACCAAATAGGCCCAAAAGCAAAGGGATGGATTTATATCATAAATTGCCTCAGCCATATCTTGTCTACACTCTTTTAAGATATATCCTGATACCCCATTTGGTACTATTGATTGTGTCTTATCCAATTCCTTCATCATTTCCTTTATCCCTTCTCTATTTATCCTGCATTCCATATCACATCTTTTGTCATTGTAGCATTTTAAAGTCTGATTTTGTTGTAAATCTCTCTGAAAATTCTTATCTAGTATTTCACAAATTTTTTGGGGTCCTCATAAGGTAAAATGAGGGCATACGCTGTAGCTGCACAGAGCTACATCTCCCGTCACATCAGCCTTTGAGACTGTGGTGGAAATTAATCCGTTACCTCGGGACACAGGGCCACTGTCACATTCGAGTCTCCATAGTTTACCTTGCCAAAGTTCGCCTAGGTACCCACGTATTGACTAACCCTCTTACTTACATACTCATCCGGGATCGAACTCAGGCCATCGGATTCGTAGTCATACTTGCTAACTAACCACTACAACATTGAGGTACATATACCTCCTTTTTTCCTTCAATCTAATAATACTTTCTTTATGTATTATTTTTCATTAAAAAATCTATATAATTACTTTGGTTCTTCCTTGCATTTGTCAACTATATCTTTTTCATTCCTTTTCTCTTCTCATTTTACCTTACATATTCAATAATTTCTAGTTAATATTCTTCTTTCCTTTTCTGAATTGGTTTTCTTTTCATTCTCTTCTATGCTTTATCTTTCTTCTATTAATCTCTTTCTTAATTTTCATTAAACCGAAAATTGTGTCTAGTAATTAATTTCTCTACAACCATTATTGATACCACCATCCCCACAAGCCTAATTTTTGGTGTTACAATATTAGGTTCTTATGCTACAAAGAGAAAGCCGACAATCTCAGAAGGTGCACACTCTTTTGGAAAACAAAATTAAAATTGGATTTAATGATTGAATATAAAATCTAGATTTGCATTGGGATTTCAGAACCTTGATAACACAAATACAGATGCACTGATTGACATTAATACAGATAGTTGTGGAATGTTGTTTACCTTAAGTTACATTTAAGTTTATAGTATCTAAAAATCTAAAAGAAACAGGATTCAAGAATTCAAGGAATTAAGATGTATGAATGATCTAGAGTAAATTTTTAAACTACCAAGTAACAATATAACTTTCTAGTTTATTTTTTTGCTTTCTTGTACTCAAGTTCAAAGGAAGTATCACAAATCAAAAGAAATATGTACCAATAACCCACCTGTATGCCTTAAAAGCACGCACAATCCTGATGAAGTGCTCCCTCTCTTGTGTGTCCACATCATCCATTGTTTTCCTCCCAGAGGCTCAAGTGACAGGACAACAAGATGCGTTTTGCTGATAATAGATCCTCTTCCAACACCACAGTGGATCAGGTCTTCAGATACCTAGAGCCAATCTGATTTGAATTATAAGCTCCTTATAAACAATTCATTTTACCTTCACAAATGAAAACCTCTCCCTTACTATTCTCATCATCATCTTAAATTGAAAGGATGTATACATGCTTGCAAGTGTTGACCTTATTCATCAAATGGAGGGTCATCAGCATGCACGATTTCTAGCAGCCTCCTGCACAAGGAGGTCTTTCTTGACCACTTTATTCCAATTTTCTTAAGTATATCTCTAAAAACTCTACTAATTACATTCAGATCTTTAATTCTTTTCAACCAATCACTCCACAAACCTAAAATCAAGAAATTAGCTCAACTTACATCTCACCACCATTCCCTCTCTCAGTTTGCCATATGTGATAATTCTTACTTCATTTTCTGTTGTTCAGTGATTCACTACACATTTATCTAATAATCCTTATTTCATCCTCCTTCACTTCACTAGTATTCAAAATTAGGGTCCTCACACATGACCTCATGATGGCATTGCAGACGTGTCAATTGGTTGCATAATATGCACTATCTGTAATGTTAATTGGTGACTTTAATAGTAGAACAGGGAGGATGAGAGCTATTATACCAGATGACGGGGATAAACGAACACTACCTGAATCTTATTTACAGTACATGATGCCATGATAAAGTGATATACCCTTACACAGAAGTATTTCAGTTAGTATTGTAAATAATAATGGTAATAAATTAATAGAACTTTAACAGTGTCCTAATTTCTTCATTATGAATGAGAGAGTGGGTGAAAACAAAGGTGTTGGTTCTGTTACATGTGCAGGTGCAAGCATTGTTGATTATGTAATATACTCTTCTCAGATTTATCCCAAAATATGTGATTTCATAGTACGTGTTTGATACACTACAGTCAGACAAACACAAACCTATTGTATGTACTATATTAATTAATTAATCCAGTGCTAAAACTTGGCCAGTGTGCTGAACAGGAAACAATTCGACAGGAACGCTCATGAAATGCAGGTAGAACTTAGAAAGAAAACACCAATATGAAAATGCTACAGTGAAAGGAGCTTCTCTGAAAGCAAAGCTTGACTCAGTCAAAAAAAGGAATGTGAACCAGACTGTGATGGATAGTTTGGTATTGAGTATATCCAAAATTTCATTAGAACCAGCTAGAGAAACTGGTATGCTGAAACCTGTAAGCTCAAACAAGCCTGCCCATTTGAAACAATTGAGAGAAAATAAACCCTCGTTCAGTGAACAATGCAGACAATCAAAGGGAATGTATAAAGTTCAGGAAAACTATACACTTATAGAGTTCTGAATACGATAAAAGACATCTGAAAACACTGGCGAAGAAACAAGAATGTCATAAGGTAAGCGAAGCGTATATATGAAGAAAATGTACATACTCTACTTGGATTATTAAGAACTGAAAATCGTAGGGATAAAAATATTGATAATATTTTTCTGAACACTTGTTGAACATTTTCGCCTCAAGACGACACAGTGACACTGAAGCAGCAAGTGAATTAATGAATACGGTGCTGTTAGAACAATATTAAAATGATTTAGTTCATTCAACATTTAGATTTCATGAAATCAAGAAACACATTCAGAAGCTAAAAAATGGAAAGGTATCAGGAATTCGTAATATATTTATTAAATGAGTTTATAAAGCATTGTCCAAACACCATGGTTATTGTTATTGTATAGCTGTTTAACTTAATCTTGAAAACAGGAGTTATCCCTTCTAAGTGGACGGTTGGTATTATAAAATCCTTATACAAGCATATAGGTAATATTGATAAGGTTGATAATTACAGAGGAATTACATTACTTAGCTGCTTAGGAAAATTGTTTACATCATTTTCAAACACTACACTATATTATTATCTGATCACTAAAGGGATACTGGGTAATGAACAAGCGGGCTTTCAGAAAGATTAAAGCACCCTTGACCATATACTAACCTTGCACATATCAAGTCACTTTTATATCAGTAATGGTAAACAACTATTCTGTGCAGTTATAGATTATAGAAAAGCCTTTGACTTTGTAAAAAGAACATCTTCACTTCATTTTCTAAACGCTGATTTTTCTCAATTTAGACTGTTTTCACACTGCCCTCATTCTCAACCTATATATTGTACTGACATAGAAATTGTTTATTACTTGTCTTCAACTCCTCTTCTTATCTAGTATAGATATGTTTAGTTTGGTTACATTTCTTATTACAGTAGAAAGGATTCCCAACAGCCAACTCCATACGTATTCGTGATATATATATATATATATATATATATATATATATATATATATATATATATATATATATATATATATATATATATATATATATATATATATATTTTTTTTACTTTAAAGGGTACTGTACTGGCTAAAGGAAAACAAAAATAAGTTTAAAAAATCTCACTTATCGCCAGACCCTGTAAAGAGGACAGTAGGAGAAATATAGACATGGGGAGGAAGTCCAATTTGGTGTGAGAGGTGTCTTGACACTTTTCTTTTGAAAGAGTTTAAGTCATAGACAGATGGAAAAACAGACAAAGGAAGAGAGTTCCAGAGTTTACCAGTGTAAGGGATGAAAGAGTGAAGATACTGGTTAACTCTTGCATTAGGAAGATGGACAGAATTGGGATGAGAAGTAAAAAGTCTTGTGCAGCCAGGCCACGGGAGGGAGGAGGCATGCAGTTAACAAGTTTAGGAGAGCAGTCAGCATGAAAATAGCAGAAGATAGATAAAGATGCAACATTACAACAGTGACTTAAAGAATCAAGACACTAGAACTGGTACCCTACGTATTATTGATTAGAATCAGAATCATAATTATTATTAAAACTCTGCTCAGATTAGATAAGGATAGGAAAAGTTTGATTTGATTTCCAACAAAAAAAAAAAAAAAAAAAAAAAAGGCGGTGTGGAAGGGGTTTCAAGGATTCAGTTAAGAAATTTATATAATTTTCAAAACTCAAAAACAGGCTGGACGGAGGAGGATATGTGGCAGGTTAGTGGATGGGAAAATGCACTAAATTAGTTTACTGGTGTTTCTTATGTACTTGGATTGATGTTGGCCATTTATACATTTATATATAGTTTTAATGTTTCCCCATCCGATGGTGTAACGGTTAGCAAGCTCGGCCCACAACCAAGATGTTCTGGGTTTGAATCCCAGGTCGGGTGAAGACAAAATGGGTTTGTCTTCTTAAACGCTATAATCCCTGCTCACCTAACAGTAAAGGCGTTTACATCAGTGGCCAAAACATGTGTTTTTCATGAACACGTTTAGAGGCATCCTGTTTGGATAGAGGGAGGTGCACATGCGCAAGATTCCTTTTTTGCAGCAGCGGCAGAGACAACACATTCACCGCCAGTCTCCACAAGTCCTTAACGCACTACTATAGTATAACTCGCTTAAACGTGCAGCTGTGGTGTGGTCTTTGTTGGGAAATCCCCATTGTACAGCGCTGCCGTGTCTCTTTTCCTGCTTGACAACACCTGACCTGCCGTGATCTCGCCTCGTAGCGTTACCGCCATGAGGATTTGAATGTATTTTTTTTCTTACTTATGTCAGCTTATTTTAACGTACATTCCTTCACGATATAATCTAAATATAATTGTAAAACTACTTACCCATCCCAAATCGTAAGGGAAACTCATAATAAGTAAAGCATTTTTTTTTAGCAACACTGTATAATATGTATGCCACGTTTCTTTATATGCTTATAAATATCTTATCCATAATAAGTTTACTGTTCTTTCATATGCTGTAATACTAAGATTAAATGTGTATGCATATTTGCTATGGTTTTACTTATATTAGAACATTTCTACATCGCGGGCTAGGAGACACGCAGCACGGCTGTACATTGGGGATTCCCCGACAAAGACCACACCACAGCCACATATTTAGAGGAGTACTACTATAGCTAGCAGTATTTCGTCTCCTACCTGCATCTTGTTCTCTTTTATCAATAGTCCTTCTTAACCTAACTCTATAACCCTCCGTGGCTACCCTGATGCTAAGTTTATTTCATTGTTATCCTTATATAATATTTTGATGCGCTTCCTTAATAAAAGACGAACATGAGGGCAGAGCTACAGCCTCTTGAATGGGCAGAGTTATGGCATCTTGGGGCAAAGCTCATTTCTTCTTACCTCGATAAAGCATTATTATTTATTTATTTCATTGCTTCTTCTATATTTTCACATCTTAATTCACACATAATAATGTTACTAAATTATGATGGTGTTTATAGTGTATAAAAGCTGTTATATATTTTTTTTCTGTAATGATACATCGATATACCCATATATCGAGGTTAATCTACCGAACCAAACATGACATAACATGATTGTTATGTACGAGAATGCATCATATTTATCCTTTCTAAATATCCAATAACAGCATTTGCCTTGTCTTCTTTTACTATTAAATAAATAGTAATATATATTATTACATTCTATGCAGTTATTCTTACCTAATAACACCTGGAATTTATTCAAAAATATATCCTGATATGAAACTACACATGCTCCGCCCTCCTCCCCAAGGTTAGAGGCCAACATGTAGCAATTTACTACAACTTCCCTAATATATTTTAATCATTATAATTGTTTTGGTTTTTTTTTATATCAAAAGCAACATATATAATATAAATCTTATGTATTAAACCCACTGTAATAGTCTCAAACATCTTATTTTCCTCTAATTTATTCAAAATATATTCCGTTGAGTGTCTTTGGTAGATGATGTTGCATGTTGCTGTGCCCTGATTGGTCGTTTGGTCAGAGGACAAACGCAGAAATTCGTGTCTTAGGTGGATTTGCAAAAACTTGCCAAAATTTAGCTTTTTCTCAAGTCGACTTGACACTACATGCAAACGCCTTATAATACATACGGGAGTAAGCCAAAGATTTGTGACCTTATATTCCTAGCAGGAGCGGAAAGCTGGAAATCCTACTCTCCTGCGTGTGTGTGTGTATGTGTGTGTATTTACCTAGTTTATCTAGTTGTGGTTTACGGGAGGGGAGTAATCTCATATTGTCCCGTCTTTATATCTTACTTTATCCAACTTAGCTTTAAAGCTGTGTACACTGGTGGCGTTTACAATATCTCCACTTAATTCATTCCAGGTGTCGACCACTCTGTGCGGAAAACTGTACTTCTTGATGTCCCTAATACAATGCTCCTTCTTCATGTGTGTGTGTATGCATGCATGTGTGTGTGATAATGTGAATCATATACATGTTAAGGCCTCTTCTATTTGCGTGAATCCGTTTCAGATCACTGAATCTGGGTGGGGCTTAGCCGCGAAATCGTGTTCTATTTACCATCTTAACCCGTGATCTGTAACAGATTCCTGAATCCATCGAATCTGATTTGGGAGGTGGGTTATAGCAGACGACACTCGTTCGCGGGTTTTTTGCACCAGCCTGAGCCAGCCTCTTCTCAGAAGTTAATATTGATATATACCTCCAATAAAACAGTGTATATATACGAGGAAGATAGTAAGCGGTAGAGAAATGTTGTAGAAATGTTACTGTAGGCACAGAATTGTATAATAGTGGTGATGAATATCAAAAACAAAGGAGATATATAACAGCAGCCTCTTCTCGGAATCTATTATTAATATATACCTCCAATAAAAACAGTGTATATATACGAGAAAGATATTAAGTGGTAGAAAAATGTTTCAGAAATACTACTGTAGGCTTAAAATTGTATAATAATGGTGATGAATACCAGAAACGAAGGAGATATAACAGCAGCCTCTAACCGGGTTATTTATTTTCTTTGAATTTTGATATATACTCCCAAGAAAACAATTTACTTGTACATGAAAGAGATTAAATGGTACAAAAGTTCTGCATAAATGTTTGCAAAAATATGTATAACCGTAGCATATGAATAGTCAAATAAGATATCCCCAAAGTTTATTTTGGTTAAGGGGAAACTCTACTCTACATTAATATACACAAATGATTCTGACACTCATTACCGTCCCAAATAAATAGTTAATAAGATATCCCCATTCCCCATCTTCTCCCAATAAACATGAGGACATGTGGGAATGTAAGGTTTTTTGGCTGGATGTAAAAGTAAAGTTTTACCCAAATCTAACCTAACCAGGGAAAGCCTATAGGCGCTACAGATTAGACATATATAAAAATAAGAGGTATTTCTTTACAACTACTGCTCCACCTATTTATTATATACATGAAGTCTTACATAGTGTACTCAACACATCTGTGAAGGTTTTAGGCGGTGCTTACCATTATTTACCTCGCAAAATGTCTTTGAAGTTATGTTATGTTGGTTAAGTTAGGTTGAGTTATGGTTAGGTTAAGGTTGTTAGGTTAGTTTGCAGTTATGTTAAGTTAGGTTTGGTGCGGTTCAGTTAGGTTCGGTTACATAAGATTTTTACATTTTAATACCCAAACCCCAAAAAAAACTAATTTGCGAACCCTAACTTCCGGGTGATAAAACGTAAAAAATCTTATATAATCGAACCTAACTGAACCTAACCATAACATAACCGTAACCTAACAACTTCAACATAACCATAACTTGACATAATCTAACCAACCTAACATAACCTATCATAATTTCAAAGAAGTTTTGCGAGGTAAAAAATGGAGAGCACCGCCAGAAACCTTCACAGATATGTTGAGTACACTATGTATAGTATATTTATAATAAAGAGGTGGAGCAGTATTTGTAAAGAAATAATAGGTGTAACATTGTCAAGGTTAACCTTGAGGTTCATCAGACTTGAATCTACTTTTCAAGAATCTAATGGTGTTTTCAATAACACATTTAGTTATATAAAGATTTTTTATTGTACAATAAGCAGGTTGGTGATAATTAGGACTGCCGCTGTCACCCTAAATGCATCAGGAAATGAAAGTTATAACTCTCAACACTTCCTCGGAGAAGTGACTAGTGTGACGGCTGGGCAGCGACTGGCCTCTCATTGCTATTGTTTTGATCCAGCGAATCCAAAACAGATTCTGCTGTTCTATTTGCACCCAATTAATCCAAAACAGATTCGGATTCGGAGCAGAATCCGGAGTAGATTATTGAGAACAAATAGAAGAGGCCTTTATGCACCAACACTGGTGCCCTATGCATTTAAAATAAAAAATATATATAAAAAAAAATATATATATATGGCAGTGCTTACAGCAGCCATATTCTCATAGTGCTCGATTATAGATACAGCACATGCCTAATATAATATAAAAAGTTTATATAACCAAACCAAACCTAACCTAATCTAAGCCATATCCTTATAGTGCTAGGTTATAGATACAGCACGTGCCTAAGTTTTGGGTAAAAATCTTATATAACCAAACCTAACCGAACCAAACCATACCTAACACAACATAATCAACCTAATATAACTTGAAATATGCTTTACCAGGTAAATAATAAGGTACAGGCCATAGGAGACTGTAGGAGGCCGTGGTACAGTGGTCTAGCATTCAGTCAGGCGAGCCTAGGGGCCCGGGTTCGATCCCCCCAATATTCGCTGGCCACTTTTCATTTGATATTACCGCCAAGTGGCCAAAGACTACCCAAATTCCAGCCATACTGTTCTCAGACGGAACTTACAATGTTTATATGCATCTGAGGCTTTAGCAGCGATTAGCCTCTCTAGTTCTCAACATATTCAAGAGAGAACGTAAAACATTCCAGGCGTCACTATAAAAATTGTTAAAAATGCAGAATAAGACCTTCTGCCCTTTCTTTTTTCTCTCCTCCCCTACATACTATTATACATAGTGTACTCAACAGATTTGTGAAGGTTTCAGGCGGCGCTCACCATTATTTACCTCACAAAACGTCTTTGAAATTATGTTATGTTAAGGTTGTTAGGTTAGGTTAAGTTCGGTTCAGTTAGGTACGGTTATATAAGATTTTTACATTTTATTACCCAAAAGTTGAAGTTCTGAACCTTAGATTTCTTTTCTTATATAATCTTATATATTCGAACCTAACCTAACTTAACCATAACCTAACCACAACCTAACCTAATCATACCATAACTTAACATAACCTAACCAACATAACATAACTTCAAAGACGTTTTGTTAGGAAAATAATGGCGAGCGCCACCTGAAACCTTCACAGATGTGTTGACTACACTATGTATAGTATTTATGGAAAGTGAGAAAAAAGAAAGGGCAGGTCTTATTCTGCATTTTTACCAAAAAATCTAAAACCCATGCCTAATAACAGGCAAGAGGCGAGTCCATCTGTGCCTCCATAGAAAGCCTATTGGTGCCAATGTTTTATGATATAGAAAAAAAAGGAATAGTGGATTACTCTGTTGATAACTTTCTAAGTATTTTTGAAACTCTTCGTGCAATGAAAATGTCAAATTTAATGCGAACACGGTGGGTAATGCCAGCGCATGCCGCATGAATATGGGATGACAACAGGGTACAGCTGCCATATCTGTAAGCACTTCAAAAATATATAGATAAATTTTTAACATCTTCACCATAATGGTGTAGGGCTACGAAAAAAATGGCATCTGCACTTCGTCCAACCACCGACCTTTAGTCATAAAAACTTTTGATACCTTCTAAATTAACATAAGGTAACGTAACCTAAATTAACCAAACCTTAATCTATATTTTCCCGGAAGATCCCAAGTGTGTGGGGGATGGAACTTCGGAACAAGTGCTTTATCCCAAGAACTAGTCCCAAAACCAGTATAATAACATCAACACACCAGAAAAAATAATTTTCCTATAAAAATAATTTTAGAATCTTTGTGCAAATCAACCTATTTAACCTAGATATTGTACCAAGGAACGATTGTTAGAAATAAATAAAAACTTGCCTTACTTCATGGACACCAGATCCGAAGCCAATGGGTTAAAGATGCGAGGTCAAGAGGTTAAAGATGCGAGGTCAAGAGGTTAAAGGTGCGGGGTCAAAGGTTAAAGGTGGCCAACCTACACATCGCATCCAAACTTAAAGAGGGCAATACTACGCCACTGACATTAACATCACTGTAGTCTTGTATATGCAAGTGGTAATACAGAATGCAAAGTGAGGCACTAGGTTGAAGACAACTAAAGTACGAAATTCAAATATGAAACAAACTTTGAAAGCATGATACTGGTGGGAATTCACATGTAAATAAACCGTTCCACCTTACCATCTTCTCACCTTGTTCCTTAATAAGAGTTGAAGCAGCATTAAAGGATGAATGGAAGCAACGTAGAACCAAGAAAGTAAACCTTGAACAAAATAGGTCGACAGGGGGCCGCTTAGCATCCACTTCGGAGCTGTGATGGGCAACAGCTGATCAGGTTCCCGCCGCCCGCTCCACAACCTGCTGGGAGGATAACTTGAAATCATCTTCACTTTCGCATGGTCATCATCCAGCGTGTCTTACAACATGTATATATATATATATATATATATATATATATATATATATATATATATATATATATATATATATATATATATATATATATATATGTATATATACATATATATATATATATATATATATATATATATATATATATATATATATATATATATATATATATATATATATATATATATATACTTTTGTAGCGAACAAGTACTATTTTTCTATTTCTTTTTTTTTTACGAAGGAAACCTTACACGTGTGTGTGTATTTACCTAGTTATATTTACTTACTATAATTTCACTTAGTTGTAGTGTACAGGGCCTGAGCTACACCCGTGAAATCCTGTCTCCGTATTTATATTTGTCTAGTTTTTCCTTCAGTTGATGTACATTCTTTGCCATTATCACCTTTTCCTTCAATCCATTGCATTGCGGTAGTGCAGTGGTCAGCGTGCGGACATAACAACCCCCGGTCCCGGGGATTCTAGAACATAAGAACATAAGAAATGAGGAGACTGCAAGATGCCAGTTAATGACCTACACGAGGCAGTTCCTTGTCCCCCACCCTTGGAATAATCCAATATTTAGCCATCCCACCTGTCATCCCTATCCATACTCTCATCCAACCGTCTTTTAAAGCTAGCTATTGACTCAGCACTTACTACGTGCCTATTCCAATCGTTCACGACTCTTTGTGAACCAATATATACCTATGTCTGTCCTGAATCTAAGTTTTTCTAGCTTGTACCCATTTCCACGTGTCCTATCCTAGCTACTAAATTCTAAAACCTGATCAATGTTTCCCTTATTAATTCCTTTTACCCATTTGAAAACCTCAATCATATCCCCTCTTCCCCTTCTTCTCTCTAGGGAGTGGAGATTAAGACGTTTTAACCTATCTTTGTAGGGTAAATTTCTCAGCCCCTGAATCATCTTGGTCATTCTTCTCTGAACTGCCTCCAAGGAGCCTATATCCTTCCTATAATAAGGGGACCAAAATTGAGCTGCATAATCTAGGTGGGCTCTGACTAACGCTAAATACAACCTCAGAATGACCTCAGAACTCCTATTTGTCACACACCTACTAATAAATCCCAGTATCTTGTTGGCCCTATTTCTAGCTATAATACACTGTTCCCTGGGGCGCAAGTCACTGCTTATTTGAACTCCTAAGTCCCTCACACTATATGACCTTACTAAGGTAGTGTAATTTAATGTGTAGTCTACAGACCTATTTCCTTTACCTACGCTCATAATACTACACTTGTTAACATTAAACTGCATCTGCCATTTCTCTGACCACTCGTACAGCCTATTTAAGTCATCCTGCAGCATCCTAGCATCGTCTAAATTCTTTACCTGTCTTTCTATCTTTGTGTCATCGGCAAATTTACTAATATCACTATTTATTCCTGTCTCTAAGTCATTTATATAAATTATGAATAACAATGGTCCTAGTACTGATCCCTGTGGTACCCCACTAGTGACATTACCCCATTCTGATTTCTTCCCATTGATTTGTACCCTCTGTTCCCTACCAGTAAACCATCCCCTAATCCATTCTAGTACCTTCCCACCTATGCCATGTCCCCCGTTCGGTAGCGACTCCCGCATCGATCATGAGCCGAGCTCAGCCAATCACAACGCTGCGTTTCGTAGCGATGGCATCGATGTCATCGATATGCATCACTATGGTCTCAGAGCATGTGTCGAGGGGACTTGGACTGAGACTGGTAGAGTGTTCTTCAGAATGCTCTGAGAATTCAGGGCTGTACTTTTGCAATACCCGTTGCATTTTTATGTTTTCTTAATCCAAATTCCGTCGTAAATTCTTAGTTTGTGAGATATTCAATGTTTTCTGTGAGATCTCTTCGAAAAGTAAAGTTTAGTTTCGTTTTAACAAGGTTCTGATATTTGTCAATGTAGTTTAGGGTTTTGGTTAATTTATGTTATGTTAGGTTTAGGGAAAGATTCGTAAGACGACCCAGTCATTTTTTGACAGCAATTTTTTCTGATAGATTTTGATGTGTTTTTAATTAATCTGATGTTTGTTATACCAAGCAATTTTTTTTCCTCAAGGTAAAAATTGCCACAAAAAATTCAGATTAATTCGAAACCATCAAAATCAATAGGAGAAAACTAATCTAACCCAAGCAAATCTAAGTAAGACTAACCTAACTAAATCTAACCTTCTTTAACCAAACCAGTTAAAGATTCGTAAGATGACCCACTCGATATCTCGTTATCTTTATAATGCACTGCAAATTCAACCTCAGATACTTGTTCAGATAGGTTAGGTTAGGTTTGATTATGTTTGCTTAGGTTAGGTTGGGTTTAATTAGGTTTGCTTAGGTTTACTTTAAAAAAAAAATTTCTTATTGATTTTGATTGATGGTTTTGAATTAATTTCACTTTTTTGTGGCAATTTTTACCTTTGGGAAAAAATGCATTGCATAACAAACAAACATCAGATTTATTCAAAACACATAAAAATCTACCAGGAAGAAAATAGCTTTGTCCAAAAAACAGACTGGTTCGTCTTCCAAAACTTTACCTAGGTTAATTTAGAAGCTATCAAATATTCTCTATGAGCAAGAGTAGGGAGTTGGACGAATTGCAGACATTTTATTTCGTATACAGACTCCATAATGGTGAAAATGTAAAATTATACCCCATAACCTAACATAACATAACCGCCTGAAACCTTTACAGACGTGTTGAGTACACTAGATGTATAGTATGTACGACTTCATATTTATATCGATATCGTCGAAGCAGTACTTATGTGATGCCACAAGTTGACTTCACCTAGGCTTTACTGAATGTGCCTTCGTTTTATTATTGTTCTGAGATTAACACGTATTCCCAAGGTGATACTTCGTTATATAAATCTTTTTACTCACATATCATTTATAATTTTTGTATTGTATATTGATATTATTGTCTTATATTGGAATTGCCCCCAAATCTTCAAGTTTTGTACAGTCATCCCCCTCAAGTCAGTTTTCTATGGAAAGAAATTAGAATCATAATATATTCAAGCCATTAATATTCATTAACTCGTAAAACTGCACTCCATAGCCTAATATAATTAACCTACTTAGCTATCTTCTCACAACACTTTGTTAAGAAATACGTGATATTGCATCATGTTGTGCAACACTCATGTTCCCGCCTGTCTACGTGATAATAGTCACGTAAGCAAATCGCCCCCATATATTAATCCAGAAATCAGATTAAATAGATCTCAAGATGATACTTGTTCCGCGTCAAAATTAATTTCCTATAAGCTGATAATAATTTCAGTTCTCAATAATCATTCAGTAAAAAGATCAAAGGAGGAATATTCTCGAAACCCCCACCCTCCCGCTCCCTCCATTCCCAGCGAGAACGTCACCCCTTCAGTGGACGCTCACGCTTGCTCCTGCTTACAGGTTAGTAAACAATGCTCCTGTAAATCTCTTAATATTTGTGAAATCCAGTGCCTCTCAACATTCTTATATAGCCCATAATCTTCCCCATTAGCCTGGTAATTCATGTAAAACTTTTGAGATCTATTATAAGGGGATGATCGTAATTTCCTCCCTTTTTAAGGAAGGACAAGTAACTCAAAACCGCATGGCCCCTGTTCCCTCTCATAATAATATTCCATTGTGTCCCATATATCTTTTTCATTGTAAATTTTCATGTTATAGTGACTATGTATTAACTTCTGAGCTTGAGGAAAGTGAATTATTCCAGGAGTGGACGCTCAAAAAAGTCGCTCATGCTTGCTCCTGCTTAAGAACATAAGAACATAAGAAATTAGGAGACTGCAAGAGGCCAGTTAATTACCTATACGAGGCAGTTCCTTGTCCCCCACCCTTGGAATAATCCAATATTTAGCCATCCCACCTGTCATCCCTATCCATACTCTCATCCAGCCGTCTTTTAAAGCTACCTATTGACTCAGCACTTACTACGTGTCTATCCAGCCTATTCCAATCGTTCACAACTCTGTTTGTGAACCAATATCTACCTATGTCTGTCCTGAATCTAAGTTTTTCTAGCTTGTACCCATTTCCACGTGTCCTATCCTGGCTACTAAATTCTAAAACTTATAGGGACTTATAGGGACTTATAGGGACGAATTCCTGGAAGAGGCCCTAACGGGCCTGTGGCTCCAGTACGGCAGCCTCATTACGACACTGCCGTATATATTTTTTATTTATGGGAGATTTGTTTTCTCCCCCCTGAAAGCGAGTCACAAACCCCGTCTGAGATCAGGTATCTCATTACTGTTTGGTGAACAGGGACCACACACTTATAAGAGACTTGGTCCATATGTCTCCTACCCGGCGCGGGGATTGAGCCCGCGATCTCTCGCTTGTGAGGCGAGCGTCCTAACCACTAGACCACCTGATCAATGTTTCCCTTATTAATTCCTTTTACCCATTTGAAAACCTCAATCATATCCCCTCTTGCCCTCCTTCTCTCTAGGGAGTGGAGATTAAGACGTTTTAACCTATCTTTGCAGGGTAAATTTCTCAGCCCCTGAATCATCTTGGTCATTCTTCTCTGAACTGCCTCCAAGGAGCCTATATCCTTCCTATAATAAGGGGATCAAAATTGAGCTGCATAATCTAGGTGGGGTCTAACTAGCGCTAAATACAACCTCAGAATGACCTCAGAACTCCTATTTGTCACACACCTACTAATAAATCCCAGTATCTTGTTGGCTCTATTTCTAGCTATAATACACTGTTCCCTGGGACGCAAGTCACTGCTTATTTGAACTCCTAAATCCCTCACACTATATGACCTTCCTAAGGTAGTGTCATTTAATGTGTAGTCTACAGACCTATTTCCTTTACCTACGCTCATAATGCTACACTTGTTAACATTAAACTGCATCTGCCATTTCTCTGACCACTCGTACAGCCTATTTAAGTCATCCTGCAGCATCCTAGCATCGTCTAAATTCTTTACCTGTCTTCCTATCTTTGTGTCATCGGCAAATTTACTGATATCACTATTTATTCCTGTCTCTAAGTCATTTATATAAATTATGAATAACAATGGTCCTAGTACTGATCCCTGTGGTACCCCACTAGTGACATTACCCCATTCTGATTTCTTCCCATTAATTTGTACCCTCTGTTCCCTACCAATAAGCCATCCCCTAATCCATTCTAGTACCTTCCCACCTATGCCGTGAGCCTTAACTTTACTTAATAGTCTCCTATGGGGTACTCTGTCAAAGGCTTTACTGAAGTCCAAATAAACTATATCATACTCGTCCCCCTTATCTATTGTTTCAAATACTTTCCTATAGAAGGATAATAAATTTGTGAGACATGACTTCCCCTTGCTAAAACCATGTTGACTATGTCTAATTAGCTTGTGTTCATCTAAATGTTTCCTAATTGCCCTTGCTATGATAGCTTCTAACATCTTGCCTACCACTGATGTTAAACTAATTGGGTGGTAGTTACTACTTTCTGCCTTATCTCCTTTCTTGAATATAGGAACTACATTTGCCTACCTCCATAGCCTAGGAACTACTCCTGTGTCTAGTGATTCTCTAAAAATCATTGCAATAGGTTCAACGAGTTCTTCTCTACATTCCCTAAGAATCCTCGGAAAAATGTCGTCCGGCCCTGGAGATTTAGTCTTTTTAAGTCTATCTATTTCCTTGCTAACTACTTCCCTACTTATGTCTATTTCGCTTAATTTATCATCCTCTTGTCCCTTAAAAATCTGTACTGGCTCCAGTTCCCTACCCGACTCTTCTTGAGAAAATACAGACAAGAAGTATTTATTTAATTCCTTACTAATATCCTCACCATTTTCTATCAAGCTGCCATCCATTCCTTTAAGAGGTCCTATTCTTTCCTTTGTTTTAGCCTTGTACAACTGATAGAATCCCTTTGGATCCTGCTGGGCATCTCTAGCTATCCTAACCTCATAATTCCTCTTTGCAGTCCTAATATCCTTTTTAACCTTCCTAGCTAGGTCATTATACTGCCCTATCACCTGTATTTCTCCCCTTTTAATTCTCCTATAGAGTCCCCTTTTTAATCCAATTTCCCTTCTAATGTTGCTATTCATCCATTTTGGATCATTTTTATTTGACCTAATCCTCCTCTTAGGTATATACTATTCCTGCCCTGTATGAATTTCCCTTACTATGTTATTATAATGCAATTCTACCTCAATGTTTTGATCCTCCTCTCTGCCTACTCCTATACCCTCCCAATTTATACCCTGGAAATAATGTCTGAGGCCCTGGTAATTTCCTTTTCTAAAATCTGGTACTAAAGCAGTGTTCTGTTCTACCTGCCTCTTTGCATTAATCTTGAATCTAATTTCGTGGTGGTCACTAACATCAAATCTCGCTCCTATCTCAACCTGACTTACCAAAGTTTCATTATTAGTTAAGACCAGATCTAAAATATTTCCCTGTCGTGTTGGTTCCCTTACAAGTTGTGTGAAAAAACCATCCTGGACGACATTTAAGAATTCCTCCGAGCACCCGTCTCCTGTCATACTATCCCAGTCTATTCTCCTATAATTAAAGTCCCCCATAATGCACACATTATTATACCTAGATGCCCTTGCAAGCTCCTGCATCAGGGGTGCACTAGCTGCTTCGCCTAAATCTGGAGGCCTATATATAATGCCTACAACTAACTTATTCCCTCCTATAATAATGTCAATCCATAATGACTCCGTATTCCTATCTGTTTTTATTGTGGTATTGACATAGCTATTTAATGTGTTTCTAACGTACAATGCCACACCTCCTCCTCTCCTCCCTACTCTATCCCTGTGGAAAAAAGTGTACCCATCTATTCCTACTTCAGGTAAGAAATGTTTGCCTGCAATATCTAACCAAGTTTCTGTAATACCTATAATATCTAACTCTTCAACACATGCGATACCTCTAAGTGTGTCTATCTTATTTATTACACTTCTACTGTTTGTATAAAAGACACTTAGTTCATGCACCTCCCTCTCTTTACCTCGTCCTTTGTCACTATTACCCTTACCTCTATTAATATTTAGTTTCCCTGACTGGACTGCCTAACAGCCCTCTCAAGACACTCACTAAGTTCCTTACAGGGAATATGGAGTACCTCCACGACACCATGCACCCATGTCTTGTTTCTTTTCTTTTCTTTTAGTGAGATGTACGGCTAGAAAGCCAAGGCCAAATCTCAGTATTATGCCTTAGTAAAAAGAATAAACCATGTGTACCATGGAGTAGGAATCTCGTGATAATCCTCAGTGTTGTGAAGAGGAAGTATCACAATATGTAATTCTAAAGCCAAGTCGTGTAATCAGGAATTAATGTCTTCACCCTTGTTCAGGAAAATAAGGAGAGAAGGTTTTTTAACTACTCTCAGGCCCCGTTATCAAATTTATAACATTTATAGGGTGAATTATTCAGGGAAGGGAGTCAAGGGTATAAACTTGTAATAAATGGGAAGAGTTGATATCTCGGGATGAGATAAGGTAATACCAACTCTGTGTATATGTTTTTTTTATGTTGTTTATCTCTGTTATGAGCAATTAAGTCTCCTGATGCTTTAATTTATACTATGGTGTAAAATTCAATGTCCAGCCTGTGATATCCAAAGTATACAGTAAATAAATAACTCTAGTTAAATCCAAAGTAGTGATTTCGTTGTATAATAACCCCTCCGATGGTGTGGTAAGGTAAGTGTAGGAAAGTGCTCAACACTATTGAAAGGGATATGAAACAGATCCACGTTCCCATGTGCCTTAGTAAAACTCAGTCCACTCTACCAGCTAGATAAATTGTTAAGTTAATTCCCCTTTTGGTCACCTATATTTCCCTAGTCATAACTATTTTCTCTTTCGAGTATATTAACTTCCCTTAAGGAAGTAATTAAATTCCCTGAGAATCCTCTAGTTCTCATTAAATTTCTAGGGGTGGTGGCAGCTTTTCTTTCTGTTTATAGACAGGGAAATAAACAACATCAGTGACCATTAATAAATCTTAAAGTTAACCAAAGTAAATAATTTGATAATTGCCATAATAGTTCCCCCTTTAAAAGTTAAACAAATGTCAGGGCACCACACTGGTGGTCCTTCAGCAGTGAAAGTAAAAGAAATTAAATAATAAGAAAGTTAAAGGTTAATAACAACTAAAATACGCCCCCTCCCACCCCCGGGCACCACAGTTAGGCAGAAATAACAAACTATTTACTGACAATCATTATATTTTGTCTTCCCCCAAGAAACCCGCATTCCCACAGGTCCCCAGAATTGTTGGGGGTTGATGAGGATGTCTTATTAGATATGCATTTGCGACGAAAATCAATGTCAAAATCGTTCGAAATGGATCATTTTTTATACGAAAAGTGTGTTATTTACATCCAAGTGCATTGGGAGAGCTGAAAATTTACCATCCACACAATCACTTACTCTATATCACTACTCTCACAAGAGTTTACGGCTTCTTTTATCTCCTCACACCTTCTTGCCACCTAAATACTGCGTTTACTGCGGCTATAATTGCTCCAGACTCTATTATATGTTAATCAGCAAGTTTTTTCTACGGCGATAAAGGTGTCCACCAAGAGGGTGCGCCGCCATGTTGGCTCAATCAGCTGATTATCTCAGCACGAAAAAAAAAAAAAAAAAAACCATAGCGACGTCGCTGTGTCCAATATCGTTCGGTGGGCAAATTCTTCACCCCCCCACCTCGCTGAACGCGGCCATGAGCTTTAACTTTACTTAACAGTCTCCTATGGGATACTCTGTCAAAGGCTTTACTGAAGTCCAAATAAACTATATCGTACTCGTCCCCCTTATCTATTGTTTCAAATACTTTCCTATAGAAGGATAATAAATTTGAGGCATGATTTCCCCTTGCTAAAACCATGTTGACTATGTCTAATTAGCTTGTGTTCATCTAAATGTTTCCTAATTGCCCTTGCTATGATAGCTTCTAACATCTTGCCTACCACTGATGTTAAACTAATTGGGCGGTAGTTACTTCTTTCTGCCTTATCTCCTTTCTTGAATATTGGAACTACATTTGCCATTTGCTAGGAACTACTCCTGTGTCTAGTGATTCTCTAAAAATCATTGCAATAGGTTCAACGAGTTCTTCTCTACATTCCCTAAGAATTCTCGGAAAAATGTCGTCCGGCCCTGGAGATTTAGTCTTTTTAAGTCTATCTATTTCCTTGCTAACTACTTCCCTACTTATGGCTATTTCGCTTAATTTATCATCCTCTTGTCCATAAAGATCTGTACTGGCTCCAGTTCCCTACCCGACTCTTCTTGAGAAAATACGGACAAGAAGTATTTATTTAATTCCTTACTAATATCCTCACCATTTTCTATCAAGCTGCCATCCATTCCTTTAAGAGGTCCTATTCTTTCCTTTGTTTTAGCCTTGTACAACTGATAGAATCCCTTTGGATCCTTCTGGGCATCTCTAGCTATCCTAACCTCATAATTCCTCTTTGCAGTCCTAATATCCTTTTTAACCTTCCTAGCTAGGTCATTATACTGCCCTATCACCTGTATTTCTCCCCTTTTAATTCTCCTATAGAGTCCCCTTTTTAATCCAATTTCCCTTCTAATGTTGCTATTCATCCATTTTGGATCATTTTTATTTGACCTAATCCTCCTCTTAGGTATATACTATTCCTGCCCTGTATGAATTTCCCTTACTATGTTATTATAATGCAATTCTACCTCAATGTTTTGATCCTCCTCTCTGCCTACTCCTATACCCTCCCAATTTATACCCTGGAAATAATGTCTGAGGCCCTGGTAATTTCCTTTTCTAAAATCTGGTACTAAAGCAGTGTTCTGTTCTACCTGCCTCTTTGCATTAATCTTGAATCTAATTTCGTGGTGGTCACTAACATCAAATCTCGCTCCTATCTCAACCTGACTTACCAAAGTTTCATTATTAGTTAAGACCAGATCTAAAATATTTCCCTGTCGTGTTGGTTCCCTTACAAGTTGTGTGAAAAAACCATCCTGGACGACATTTAAGAATTCCTCCGAGCACTCGTCTCCTGTCATACTATCCCAGTCTATTCTATAATTAAAGTCCCCCATAACGCACACATTATTATACCTAGATGCCCTTGCAAGCTCCTGCATCAGGGGTGCACTAGCTGCTTCGCCTGAATCCAGGGGCCTATATATAATGCCTACAACTAACTTATTCCCTCCTATAATAATGTCAATCCATAATGACTCCGTATTCCTATCTGTTTTTATTGTGGTATTAACATAGCTATTTAATGTGTTTCTAACGTACAGTGCCACACCTCCCCCTCTCCTCCCTACTCTATTTCTGTGGAAAAAAGTGTACCCATCTATTCCTACTTCAGGTAAGAAATGTTTGCCTGCAATTTCTAACCAAGTTTCTGTAATACCTATAATATCTAACTCTTCAACACATGCGATACCTCTAAGTGTGTCTGTCTTATTTATTACACTTCTACTGTTTGTATAAAAGACACTTAGTTCATGCATCTCCCTCTCTTTACCCCGTCCTTTGTCACTATTACCCTTACCTCTATTAATATTTAGTTTCCCTGACTGGACTGCCTAACAGCCCTCTCAAGACACTCATTAAGTTCCTGCACTCCCTTCCTACTGAAGTGTACACCATCCCTGGCATACAGCTCCTGTCTCCCATAGAACCTGCTCCACTCATCCATAAAACCTACCCCATCCTCCCTACACATCCTCATCAACCTCTCGTTGAGGCCAAGGGCATGTGAGAGCCACCAGCCTCTAACCCCCTGTAAAGGGAGCACCCCTGAGACTATACACCTCCTACCACTCTCCCTTATCTCCCTCAGAAGCTCCCTATACCTAAGCACTAGTTCCTCTGACCTTACCCTGCCTACATCGTTCACGCCCACGTGAACCACTACTAACGCCTCTTTCCCTGTCCCCTCCACAACCTTCTTATATCTCTCTACCACGTCCTGTACTCCGGCCCCAGGAAGACAACACGTCACCCTCCTTGCCGTGTCGGCTTCACAGAAGGTCTCGTCTAAATACCTAATCCTGGAGTCACCCAGAACTAACACTTCCTGCGACCCTTCTATAACCCTTCCCTGTCCTTCCTCACCTTCCCACTCTCCTTCCTCTCCTTCCCATCTAACTTCCTCTTCACTATCTACGCCTTGGGTGTCCTGTCCCCTTCACCTGCTCCTACTTCTATCACCGCTCCTACATCTATCACCTATTCTAGGATCAAAGAACGTATGGAAATAGTTCGTATGAATAAAGTTCGTACGCAATTGTTCGTAAGCAAATGTTCGTAAGGGATAAAGTTAATTTAAAAAAAGTACGTATGAAAAAGTTCGTACGCTAAAGTTCGTATGCAGATGTTCATATATGGTACGTACGTACCATATACGAACATCTGCATACGAACTTTAGCGTACGAACTTTTTCATACGAATATTTTACATACGTACAGTCGCCCAAATAAAGGCGTTTACATGTGTGGCCAAACTTCCTAACGTCTTGCCTTGTTTTCACTAACACGATTTTAAGGAGATATGTCTTGGGTGGTGTTGCCACAATTTTCCTAATATATTTCTGTGATGCCTCCAATTTAATCTCAAATAGGCCTACTGAATGTACCTTTTTGTTTTGTTTAGTCTGCCCTTAGATCCTGTATTCCCAAGGGGATACTGCATTATATAAATGTTTTTACTCACACATCATTCATACTTTTATACTATATGTTTATATTAATGTTTATATTAGAATTGTTTCTCCAAACTTTCAAATCCTATGCAGTCAACACCTCCCACAAGACAGTTTTCTATGGAAAGAAATTAATATCATAATCTAATCATTATTAATAGTTATTAACTTGTCAAAATGCTCTCCATAGTCTAATATAATTAACCTACTTAGTTATCTTCCCACAAAACTTTGTTAAGAATGACGTAATATTGCATCATATGAGGTGATCATGCCCCGGGGCTCGTCAACGTGCAAAAAGTAACGTAGACAAAAATTTTCCCCTATATAGTAATCCAGAGATCAGGTTCAATAGATATCTAAATGTCACTTATTTAGCGTAAAAATTAATTTCCTATAAACTGATAACTATTTCACGTCTCAATAATCAATTAATAATAAGATCAAAGGAGGAATATCCTCGAAAAACCCCCCTTCCCCCTTCTCACCTCCCGCCTTTTTCCCAGAGAGCGTCACTCAGCCTCCACTTTTGATCGCGTTCACAGGTGAGTGACATCGCTCTCGGAATCCCTCAATATTTGTGAAATTCAATGCCTCTCACCATTAATATATAATCCATAATCTTCCCCAGTAACCTGACAATATATATAAACTCCTATTGAGATCTATTATAAGTGGATAATATCAATTTCCTTCTCTTAAAGAAGGACAACGTGGTTTCAAAACCGCATGGTCCCCTATTTCCCTACAAAATATTTCATGGTGGTGTACAATATATATTTTTCACGGTAATTTCTATGTTATTGTGACTGTGTATTAACTTATGAGTTAAGGAAGTGAATTATACTGACTCAGCCTCCACTTTTGATCGCGTTCACAGGGAAAGAATGCCTCCACGACAGTTACACCAATTTCTCATTTACTTTCTTTTGTTTTTGTAGTTAAATGAACGGCTAGAAGCCACTGCCAAATTTCCAAGTTAAGCTTTAGGAAACTATGTGTCACGTAAGACGGTCTGATAGACCCAGCCCATGTATTCAGGAATAGGAATCGCGTATTCCTACTTAGTGAGGAAGAATTATACTATGTATGCATAAACAGAAACATTGAGATCACCTTACTTTCGGAAATCCCCTGAGAAAAGGTTCTTTAACTGTTCTCAGGCCCAGTTACAAAATTATAATATTTTTAAGGTGATATTTTTCAGGGAAGGGAGTCAAGGGTATAATGTGTAATGTGTGAAGAGTTTGGTATCTCGAGGTGAGATAAGTATTGCCAACTCTGTATTTATTTTCTTTTTTGAGGAAGATGATGTTTTTCTGCCATGAGCCATTAAGTTGTCTGATACTATAACTAAGCCGTGTTTCTAAGACTCAGTGATCAGCCTGTGATATTCAAAGTATACATTAAATAAATAACTCAAGAAAAATCTGAGAAAGTGATTCTGTGTTAATACTAACCTCCGTTGTTGTGGGAGGTGCTCAACACTCTTGAAAAAGGATATGAAACAAATCTACGAATCCATGTGCCTTATTGAAACTCAGTCCACTCTACCAAATAACTAAATTGTTAAATCAGTTCCCCCTTTCTTTTCATTGGTCGCCTATATTTCCCTGGTAGTAATTATTTTCTCTTTCGAATATTTTAACTTCCCTTTAGGAAGAAATTAAATTCCCTGAGAATCCCCTAATTCTCATTAAACCTTTGGGGGTGGTGGCAGCTTTCTTTTCTTAATATTCAGGGAAATATCCAACATCAGGGACCATTAATTAATATAATTAATCAAAGTAAATATCTTTTTAATTGCCATGAGAGTTCCCCATTCGAAGTTAATTTAATGACAAGGCACCACACTGGTGGTCCTTCAGCAGTGAAGTGAAAGTAAAACAAATTAATTAGGTAAAGAAATCAATCAAGCAATAACATCATTTAAATAAATAACGTACCGGCAGTTCCAAAAACAGCCTCAGCTCCCCCCCCGGGCACCACACTGGTGGCAGCGGTGGGATTCATAGTGTTTTGAGCACTGCCTAACATTGCCACAACGAGGGAGAATGTGGAAAATTTCGGTAGTGGATCATTTCAGTAGGTTCGTGAAAATTATTTCCACTTAAAACAAAACACACACACACTGTCGTGGAGAGCATGGAGCAGTACCTCGCAGACTTCGGCACCCCCCAGTTTGTGGTCCACGACAACGGGTTGGAGTTTGTGTCCCGGCAGTTCCAAGACCTCTGCCGGAGGTATCGGATTGCCAACTGCCATACAACCCCATATCATCCCCGAGGAAACAGCACCACGGAGAGGCTCCATTCGTCCCTCAAGACGGCACTGGCTATCCTATCCTGCCAGACAGTACTCAACCATGCTGTGCACTTTTCAACGGCCGTCCAGCCTTTCTTCGCCTTCTTCGGACGCCATGCCCCTCGTCAAGTGGATTCCCCCCTCCCCAGTAGGCTGATATTTAGCTTTAAGATATAAAGGAACAGGTTTGGACAATTAGTGGTGCTAAGTTGCAATCCCCTTGGAGGTATGTTGTTGGTGAATCGACCCAGGTGTGACAGGTCGATAGACTATCCACCTTAATTCCCCCCGGGCCTAGTTTGAGCCCTGAAGGAGTGGTGAACTTTTGAAGTAGAAGATAAGTTCACAGGATTGTGTGTAGTTCACACAATGGACTAGTTCAGGGAGCTGTAGGCCATTTTAACGGGAGGGAATCACACCTGGTAGTAGTGTGATTAGGCCTCTAAGCTACAGTCTGCCGGTGTTAGGAGGTGGAGGAGACATCAGGACGTAGCCTAAGCTCTGTCAAATGCTTCCTGTATGACCACTTGCTGCGGAAACGAATGAAGGGTGATTGAATGCAAATGTTGTGAGAAAATGAAGATGAATGACTGAGAATTTATGTTATTGTTTGTTTTGGTGTGAAAGCCAAGGGTAGGGAAGGCTCAACTTAGCTACCGAGTGTCCGGGATCTTGTACAGTTGACGAGATCATCCATACTTCTCTCATGAGTATGTGGACTGCGGTGTGCCCTACAATAATCTGAACTACAGCCAAGTAGCAGCAGTAGCCAGGCAATTGGTTTCTCAGGAACCACATATTACGTTGCCAGTGTTTTAGCCAGGAAGGGCTGCAGAAGTAGTGGAGTGGTGGGGAAGGTCGAGTGAATGTTAGACTGATGGAAAACCAAGGTGGGTTGTAGCCTTAGTGACCACTAAACCAGTTCCTAAATTATAAACCTGTTAGGATGTAATTTTTTATTATTAGTGAGTAAAAACATTTCACCCGGAGGGAAAAGTCGTGTGATGCCTCCAATTTAATCTCAAATAGGCCTACTGAATGTACCTTTTTGTTTTGTTTAGTCTGCCCTTAGATCCTGTATTCCCAAGGGGATACTGCATTATATAAATGCTTTTACTCACACATCATTCATACTTTTATACTATATGTTTATATTAATGTTTATATTAGAACTGTTTCTCCAAACTTTCAAATCCTATGCAGTCAACCCCTCCCACAAGACAGTTTTCTATGGAAAGAAATTAATATCATAATCTAATCATTATTAATAGTTATTAACTTGTCAAAATGCTCTCCATAGTCTAATATAATTAACCTACTTAGTTATCTTCCCACAAAACTTTGTTAAGAATGACGTAATATTGCATCATATGAGGTGATCATGCCCCGGGGCTCGTCGACGTGCAAAAAGTCACGTAGACAAAAATTTTCCCCTATATAGTAATCCAGAGATCAGGTTCAATAGATATCTAAATGTCACTTATTTAGCGTAAAAATTAATTTCCTATAAACTGATAACTATTTCACGTCTCAATAATCAATTAATAATAAGATCAAAGGAGTAATATCCTCGAAAAACCCCCCTTCCCCCTTCTCACCTCCCACCTTTTTCCCAGAGAGCGTCACTCAGCCTCCACTTTTGATCGCGTTCACAGGTGAGTGACATCGCTCTCGGAATCCCTCAATATTTGTGAAATTCAATGCCTCTCACCATTAATATATAATCCATAATCTTCCCCAGTAACCTGACAATATATATATATATATAAAGCCCTATTGAGATCTATTATAAGTGGATAATATCAATTTCCTTCTCTTAAAGAAGGACAACGTGGTTTCAAAACCGCATGGTCCCCTATTTCCCTACAAAATATTTCATGGTGGTGTACAATATATATTTTTCACGGTAATTTCTATGTTATTGTGACTGTGTATTAACTTATGAGTTAAGGAAGTGAATTATACTGACTCAGCCTCCACTTTTGATCGCGTTCACAGGGAAAGAATGCCTCCACGACAGTTACACCAATTTCTCATTTACTTTCTTTTGTGTTTGTAGTTAAATGAACGGCTAGAAGCCACTGCCAAATTTCCAAGTTAAGCTTTAGGAAACTATGTGTCACGTAAGACGGTCTGATAGAACCAGCCCATGTATTCAGGAATAGGAATCGCGTATTCCTACTTAGTGAGGAAGAATTATACTATGTATGCATAAACAGAAACATTGAGATCACCTTACTTTCGGAAATCCCCTGAGAAAAGGTTCTTTAACTGTTCTCAGGCCCAGTTACAAAATTATAATATTTTTAAGGTGATATTTTTCAGGGAAGGGAGTCAAGGGTATAATGTGTAATGTGTGAAGAGTTTGGTATCTCGAGGTGAGATAAGTATTGCCAACTCTGTATTTATTTTCTTTTTTGAGGAAGATGATGTTTTTCTGCCATGAGCCATTAAGTTGTCTGATACTATAACTAAGCCGTGTTTCTAAGACTCAGTGATCAGCCTGTGATATTCAAAGTATACATTAAATAAATAACTCAAGAAAAATCTGAGAAAGTGATTCTGTGTTAATACTAACCTCCGTTGTTGTGGGAGGTGCTCAACACTCTTGAAAAAGGATATGAAACAAATCTACGAATCCATGTGCCTTATTGAAACTCAGTCCACTCTACCAAATAACTAAATTGTTAAATCAGTTCCCCCTTTCTTTTCATTGGTCGCCTATATTTCCCTGGTAGTAATTATTTTCTCTTTCGAATATTTTAACTTCCCTTTAGGAAGAAATTAAATTCCCTGAGAATCCCCTAATTCTCATTAAACCTTTGGGGGTGGTGGCAGCTTTCTTTTCTTAATATTCAGGGAAATATCCAACATCAGGGACCATTAATTAATATAATTAATCAAAGTAAATATCTTTTTAATTGCCATGAGAGTTCCCCATTCGAAGTTAATTTAATGACAAGGCACCACACTGGTGGTCCTTCAGCAGTGAAGTGAAAGTAAAACAAATTAATTAGGTAAAGAAATCAATCAAGCAATAACATCATTTAAATAAATAACGTACCGGCAGTTCCAAAAACAGCCTCAGCTCCCCACCCCCGGGCACCACACTGGTGGCAGCGGTGGGATTCATAGTGTTTTGAGCACTGCCTAACATTGCCACAACGAGGGAGAATGTGGAAAATTTCGGTAGTGGATCATTTCAGTAGGTTCGTGAAAATTATTTCCACTTCAAACAAAACACACACACACTGTCGTGGAGAGCATGGAGCAGTACCTCGCAGACTTCGGCACCCCCCAGTCTGTGGTCCACGACAACGGGTTGGAGTTTGTGTCCCGGCAGTTCCAAGACCTCTGCCGGAGGTATCGGATTGCCAACTGCCATACAACCCCATATCATCCCCGAGGAAACAGCACCACGGAGAGGCTCCATTCGTCCCTCAAGACGACACTGGCTATCCTATCCTGCCAGACAGTACTCAACCATGCTGTGCACTTTTCAACGGCCGTCCAGCCTTTCTTCGCCTTCTTCGGACGCCATGCCCCTCGTCAAGTGGATTCCCCCCTCCCCAGTAGGCTGATAGTTAGTTTTAAGATATAAAGGAATAGGTTTGGACAATTAGTGGTGCTAAGTTGCAATCCCCTTGGAGGTATGTTGTTGGTGAATCGACCCAGGTGTGACAGGTCGATAGACTATCCACCTTAATTCCCCCCGGGCCTAGTTTGAGCCCTGAAGGAGTGGTGAACTTTTGAAGTAGAAGATAAGTTCACAGGATTGTGTGTAGTTCACACAATGGACTAGTTCAGGGAGCTGTAGGCCACTTTAACGTGAGGGAATCACACCTGGTAGTAGTGTGATTAGGCCTCTAAGCTACAGTCTGCCGGTGTTAGGAGGTGGAGGAGACATCAGGACGTAGCCTAAGCTCTGTCAAATGCTTCCTGTATGACCACTTGCTGCGGAAACGAATGAAGGGTGATTGAATGCAAATGTTGTGAGAAAATGAAGATGAATGACTGAGAATTTATGTTATTGTTTGTTTTGGTGTGAAAGCCAAGGGTAGCGAAGGCTCAACTTAGCTACCGAGTGTCCGGGATCTTGTACAGTTGACGAGATCATCCATACTTCTCTCATGAGTATGTGGACTGGGGTGTGCCCTACAATAATCTGAACTACAGCCAAGTAGCAGCAGTAGCCAGGCAATTGGTTTCTCAGGAACCACATATTACGTTGCCAGTGTTTTAGCCAGGAAGGGCTGCAGAAGTAGTGGAGTGGTGGGGAAGGTCGAGTGAATGTTAGACTGATGGAAAACCAAGGTGGGTTGTAGCCTTAGTGACCACTAAACCAGTTCCTAAATTGTAAACCTGTTAGGATGTAATTTTTTATTGTTAGTGAGTAAAAACATTTCACCCGGAGGGAAAAGTCGTGTGATGCCTCCAATTTAATCTCAAATAGGCCTACTGAATGTACCTTTTTGTTTTGTTTAGTCTGCCCTTAGATCCTGTATTCCCAAGGGGATACTGCATTATATAAATGCTTTTACTCATACATCATTCATACTTTTATACTATATGTTTATATTAATGTTTATATTAGAATTGTTTCTCCAAACTTTCAAATCCTATGCAGTCAACCCCTCCCACAAGACAGTTTTCTATGGAAAGAAATTAATATCATAATCTAATCATTATTAATAGTTATTAACTTGTCAAAATGCTCTCCATAGTCTAATATAATTAACCTACTTAGTTATCTTCCCACAAAACTTTGTTAAGAATGACGTAATATTGCATCATATGAGGTGATCATGCCCCGGGGCTCGTCGACGTGCAAAAAGTCACGTAGACAAAAATTTTCCCCTATATAGTAATCCAGAGATCAGGTTCAATAGATATCTAAATGTCACTTATTTAGCGTAAAAATTAATTTCCTATAAACTGATAACTATTTCACGTCTCAATAATCAATTAATAATAAGATCAAAGGAGTAATATCCTCGAAAACCCCCCCTTCCCCCTTCTCACCTCCCACCTTTTTCCCAGAGAGCGTCACTCAGCCTCCACTTTTGATCGCGTTCACAGGTGAGTGACATCGCTCTCGGAATCCCTCAATATTTGTGAAATTCAATGCCTCTCACCATTAATATATAATCCATAATCTTCCCCAGTAACCTGACAATATATATATAAAGCCCTATTGAGATCTATTATAAGTGGATAATATCAATTTCCTTCTCTTAAAGAAAGACAACGTGGTTTCAAAACCGCATGGTCCCCTATTTCCCTACAAAATATTTCATGGTGGTGTACAATATATATTTTTCACGGTAATTTCTATGTTATTGTGACTGTGTATTAACTTATGAGTTAAGGAAGTGAATTATACTGACTCAGCCTCCACTTTTGATCGCGTTCACAGGGAAAGAATGCCTCCACGACAGTTACACCAATTTCTCATTTACTTTCTTTTGTGTTTGTAGTTAAATGAACGGCTAGAAGCCACTGCCAAATTTCCAAGTTAAGCTTTAGGAAACTATGTGTCACGTAAGACGGTCTGATAGAACCAGCCCATGTATTCAGGAATAGGAATCGCGTATTCCTACTTAGTGAGGAAGAATTATACTATGTATGCATAAACAGAAACATTGAGATCACCTTACTTTCGGAAATCCCCTGAGAAAAGGTTCTTTAACTGTTCTCAGGCCCAGTTACAAAATTATAATATTTTTAAGGTGATATTTTTCAGGGAAGGGAGTCAAGGGTATAATGTGTAATGTGTGAAGAGTTTGGTATCTCGAGGTGAGATAAGTATTGCCAACTCTGTATTTATTTTCTTTTTTGAGGAAGATGATGTTTTTCTGCCATGAGCCATTAAGTTGTCTGATACTATAACTAAGCCGTGTTTCTAAGACTCAGTGATCAGCCTGTGATATTCAAAGTATACATTAAATAAATAACTCAAGAAAAATCTGAGAAAGTGATTCTGTGTTAATACTAACCTCCGTTGTTGTGGGAGGTGCTCAACACTCTTGAAAAAGGATATGAAACAAATCTACGAATCCATGTGCCTTATTGAAACTCAGTCCACTCTACCAAATAACTAAATTGTTAAATCAGTTCCCCCTTTCTTTTCATTGGTCGCCTATATTTCCCTGGTAGTAATTATTTTCTCTTTCGAATATTTTAACTTCCCTTTAGGAAGAAATTAAATTCCCTGAGAATCCCCTAATTCTCATTAAACCTTTGGGGGTGGTGGCAGCTTTCTTTTCTTAATATTCAGGGAAATATCCAACATCAGGGACCATTAATTAATATAATTAATCAAAGTAAATATCTTTTTAATTGCCATGAGAGTTCCCCATTCGAAGTTAATTTAATGACAAGGCACCACACTGGTGGTCCTTCAGCAGTGAAGTGAAAGTAAAACAAATTAATTAGGTAAAGAAATCAATCAAGCAATAACATCATTTAAATAAATAACGTACCGGCAGTTCCAAAAACAGCCTCAGCTCCCCCCCCCCGGGCACCACACTGGTGGCAGCGGTGGGATTCATAGTGTTTTGAGCACTGCCTAACATTGCCACAACGAGGGAGAATGTGGAAAATTTCGGTAGTGGATCATTTCAGTAGGTTCGTGAAAATTATTTCCACTTAAAACAAAACACACACACACTGTCGTGGAGAGCATGGAGCAGTACCTCGCAGACTTCGGCACCCCCCAGTTTGTGGTCCACGACAACGGGTTGGAGTTTGTGTCCCGGCAGTTCCAAGACCTCTGCCGGAGGTATCGGATTGCCAACTGCCATACAACCCCATATCATCCCCGAGGAAACAGCACCACGGAGAGGCTCCATTCGTCCCTCAAGACGGCACTGGCTATCCTATCCTGCCAGACAGTACTCAACCATGCTGTGCACTTTTCAACGGCCGTCCAGCCTTTCTTCGCCTTCTTCGGACGCCATGCCCCTCGTCAAGTGGATTCCCCCCTCCCCAGTAGGCTGATATTTAGCTTTAAGATATAAAGGAACAGGTTTGGACAATTAGTGGTGCTAAGTTGCAATCCCCTTGGAGGTATGTTGTTGGTGAATCGACCCAGGTGTGACAGGTCGATAGACTATCCACCTTAATTCCCCCCGGGCCTAGTTTGAGCCCTGAAGGAGTGGTGAACTTTTGAAGTAGAAGATAAGTTCACAGGATTGTGTGTAGTTCACACAATGGACTAGTTCAGGGAGCTGTAGGCCACTTTAACGGGAGGGAATCACACCTGGTAGTAGTGTGATTAGGCCTCTAAGCTACAGTCTGCCGGTGTTAGGAGGTGGAGGAGACATCAGGACGTAGCCTAAGCTCTGTCAAATGCTTCCTGTATGACCACTTGCTGCGGAAACGAATGAAGGGTGATTGAATGCAAATGTTGTGAGAAAATGAAGATGAATGACTGAGAATTTATGTTATTGTTTGTTTTGGTGTGAAAGCCAAGGGTAGGGAAGGCTCAACTTAGCTACCGAGTGTCCGGGATCTTGTACAGTTGACGAGATCATCCATACTTCTCTCATGAGTATGTGGACTGCGGTGTGCCCTACAATAATCTGAACTACAGCCAAGTAGCAGCAGTAGCCAGGCAATTGGTTTCTCAGGAACCACATATTACGTTGCCAGTGTTTTAGCCAGGAAGGGCTGCAGAAGTAGTGGAGTGGTGGGGAAGGTCGAGTGAATGTTAGACTGATGGAAAACCAAGGTGGGTTGTAGCCTTAGTGACCACTAAACCAGTTCCTAAATTGTAAACCTGTTAGGATGTAATTTTTTATTATTAGTGAGTAAAAACATTTCACCCGGAGGGAAAAGTCGTGTGATGCCTCCAATTTAATCTCAAATAGGCCTACTGAATGTATCTTTTTGTTTTGTTTAGTCTGCCCTTAGATCCTGTATTCCCAAGGGGATACTGCATTATATAAATGCTTTTACTCACACATCATTCATACTTTTATACTATATGTTTATATTAATGTTTATATTAGAACTGTTTCTCCAAACTTTCAAATCCTATGCAGTCAACCCCTCCCACAAGACAGTTTTCTATGGAAAGAAATTAATATCATAATCTAATCATTATTAATAGTTATTAACTTGTCAAAATGCTCTCCATAGTCTAATATAATTAACCTACTTAGTTATCTTCCCACAAAACTTTGTTAAGAATGACGTAATATTGCATCATATGAGGTGATCATGCCCCGGGGCTCGTCGACGTGCAAAAAGTCACGTAGACAAAAATTTTCCCCCCATATAGTAATCCAGAGATCAGGTTCAATAGATATCTAAATGTCACTTATTTAGCGTAAAAATTAATTTCCTATAAACTGATAACTATTTCACGTCTCAATAATCAATTAATAATAAGATCAAAGGAGTAATATCCTCGAAAACCCCCCCTTCCCCCTTCTCACCTCCCACCTTTTTCCCAGAGAGCGTCACTCAGCCTCCACTTTTGATCGCGTTCACAGGTGAGTGACATCGCTCTCGGAATCCCTCAATATTTGTGAAATTCAATGCCTCTCACCATTAATATATAATCCATAATCTTCCCCAGTAACCTGACAATATATATATAAAGCCCTATTGAGATCTATTATAAGTGGATAATATCAATTTCCTTCTCTTAAAGAAGGACAACGTGGTTTCAAAACCGCATGGTCCCCTATTTCCCTACAAAATATTTCATGGTGGTGTACAATATATATTTTTCACGGTAATTTCTATGTTATTGTGACTGTGTATTAACTTATGAGTTAAGGAAGTGAATTATACTGACTCAGCCTCCACTTTTGATCGCGTTCACAGGGAAAGAATGCCTCCACGACAGTTACACCAATTTCTCATTTACTTTCTTTTGTGTTTGTAGTTAAATGAACGGCTAGAAGCCACTGCCAAATTTCCAAGTTAAGCTTTAGGAAACTATGTGTCACGTAAGACGGTCTGATAGAACCAGCCCATGTATTCAGGAATAGGAATCGCGTATTCCTACTTAGTGAGGAAGAATTATACTATGTATGCATAAACAGAAACATTGAGATCACCTTACTTTCGGAAATCCCCTGAGAAAAGGTTCTTTAACTGTTCTCAGGCCCAGTTACAAAATTATAATATTTTTAAGGTGATATTTTTCAGGGAAGGGAGTCAAGGGTATAATGTGTAATGTGTGAAGAGTTTGGTATCTCGAGGTGAGATAAGTATTGCCAACTCTGTATTTATTTTCTTTTTTGAGGAAGATGATGTTTTTCTGCCATGAGCCATTAAGTTGTCTGATACTATAACTAAGCCGTGTTTCTAAGACTCAGTGATCAGCCTGTGATATTCAAAGTATACATTAAATAAATAACTCAAGAAAAATCTGAGAAAGTGATTCTGTGTTAATACTAACCTCCGTTGTTGTGGGAGGTGCTCAACACTCTTGAAAAAGGATATGAAACAAATCTACGAATCCATGTGCCTTATTGAAACTCAGTCCACTCTACCAAATAACTAAATTGTTAAATCAGTTCCCCCTTTCTTTTCATTGGTCGCCTATATTTCCCTGGTAGTAATTATTTTCTCTTTCGAATATTTTAACTTCCCTTTAGGAAGAAATTAAATTCCCTGAGAATCCCCTAATTCTCATTAAACCTTTGGGGGTGGTGGCAGCTTTCTTTTCTTAATATTCAGGGAAATATCCAACATCAGGGACCATTAATTAATATAATTAATCAAAGTAAATATCTTTTTAATTGCCATGAGAGTTCCCCATTCGAAGTTAATTTAATGACAAGGCACCACACTGGTGGTCCTTCAGCAGTGAAGTGAAAGTAAAACAAATTAATTAGGTAAAGAAATCAATCAAGCAATAACATCATTTAAATAAATAACGTACCGGCAGTTCCAAAAACAGCCTCAGCTCCCCCCCCCGGGCACCACACTGGTGGCAGCGGTGGGATTCATAGTGTTTTGAGCACTGCCTAACATTGCCACAACGAGGGAGAATGTGGAAAATTTCGGTAGTGGATCATTTCAGTAGGTTCGTGAAAATTATTTCCACTTAAAACAAAACACACACACACTGTCGTGGAGAGCATGGAGCAGTACCTCGCAGACTTCGGCACCCCCCAGTTTGTGGTCCACGACAACGGGTTGGAGTTTGTGTCCCGGCAGTTCCAAGATCTCTGCCGGAGGTATCGGATTGCCAACTGCCATACAACCCCATATCATCCCCGAGGAAACAGCACCACGGAGAGGCTCCATTCGTCCCTCAAGACGGCACTGGCTATCCTATCCTGCCAGACAGTACTCAACCATGCTGTGCACTTTTCAACGGCCGTCCAGCCTTTCTTCGCCTTCTTCGGACGCCATGCCCCTCGTCAAGTGGATTCCCCCCTCCCCAGTAGGCTGATAGTTAGCTTTAAGATATAAAGAAACAGGTTTGGACAATTAGTGGTGCTAAGTTGCAATCCCCTTGGAGGTATGTTGTTGGTGAATCGACCCAGGTGTGACAGGTCGATAGACTATCCACCTTAATTCCCCCCGGGCCTAGTTTGAGCCCTGAAGGAGTGGTGAACTTTTGAAGTAGAAGATAAGTTCACAGGATTGTGTGTAGTTCACACAATGGACTAGTTCAGGGAGCTGTAGGCCACTTTAACGGGAGGGAATCACACCTGGTAGTAGTGTGATTAGGCCTCTAAGCTACAGTCTGCCGGTGTTAGGAGGTGGAGGAGACATCAGGACGTAGCCTAAGCTCTGTCAAATGCTTCCTGTATGACCACTTGCTGCGGAAACGAATGAAGGGTGATTGAATGCAAATGTTGTGAGAAAATGAAGATGAATGACTGAGAATTTATGTTATTGTTTGTTTTGGTGTGAAAGCCAAGGGTAGCGAAGGCTCAACTTAGCTACCGAGTGTCCGGGATCTTGTACAGTTGACGAGATCATCCATACTTCTCTCATGAGTATGTGGACTGGGGTGTGCCCTACAATAATCTGAACTACAGCCAAGTAGCAGCAGTAGCCAGGCAATTGGTTTCTCAGGAACCACATATTACGTTGCCAGTGTTTTAGCCAGGAAGGGCTGCAGAAGTAGTGGAGTGGTGGGGAAGGTCGAGTGAATGTTAGACTGATGGAAAACCAAGGTGGGTTGTAGCCTTAGTGACCACTAAACCAGTTCCTAAATTGTAAACCTGTTAGGATGTAATTTTTTATTGTTAGTGAGTAAAAACATTTCACCCGGAGGGAAAAGTCGTGTGATGCCTCCAATTTAATCTCAAATAGGCCTACTGAATGTACCTTTTTGTTTTGTTTAGTCTGCCCTTAGATCCTGTATTCCCAAGGGGATACTGCATTATATAAATGCTTTTACTCACACATCATTCATACTTTTATACTATATGTTTATATTAATGTTTATATTAGAATTGTTTCTCCAAACTTTCAAATCCTATGCAGTCAACCCCTCCCACAAGACAGTTTTCTATGGAAAGAAATTAATATCATAATCTAATCATTATTAATAGTTATTAACTTGTCAAAATGCTCTCCATAGTCTAATATAATTAACCTACTTAGTTATCTTCCCACAAAACTTTGTTAAGAATGACGTAATATTGCATCATATGAGGTGATCATGCCCCGGGGCTCGTCGACGTGCAAAAAGTCACGTAGACAAAAATTTTCCCCTATATAGTAATCCAGAGATCAGGTTCAATAGATATCTAAATGTCACTTATTTAGCGTAAAAATTAATTTCCTATAAACTGATAACTATTTCACGTCTCAATAATCAATTAATAATAAGATCAAAGGAGTAATATCCTCGAAAAACCCCCCTTCCCCCTTCTCACCTCCCACCTTTTTCCCAGAGAGCGTCACTCAGCCTCCACTTTTGATCGCGTTCACAGGTGAGTGACATCGCTCTCGGAATCCCTCAATATTTGTGAAATTCAATGCCTCTCACCATTAATATATAATCCATAATCTTCCCCAGTAACCTGACAATATATATATAAAGCCCTATTGAGATCTATTATAAGTGGATAATATCAATTTCCTTCTCTTAAAGAAGGACAACGTGGTTTCAAAACCGCATGGTCCCCTATTTCCCTACAAAATATTTCATGGTGGTGTACAATATATATTTTTCACGGTAATTTCTATGTTATTGTGACTGTGTATTAACTTATGAGTTAAGGAAGTGAATTATACTGACTCAGCCTCCACTTTTGATCGCGTTCACAGGGAAAGAATGCCTCCACGACAGTTACACCAATTTCTCATTTACTTTCTTTTGTGTTTGTAGTTAAATGAACGGCTAGAAGCCACTGCCAAATTTCCAAGTTAAGCTTTAGGAAACTATGTGTCACGTAAGACGGTCTGATAGAACCAGCCCATGTATTCAGGAATAGGAATCGCGTATTCCTACTTAGTGAGGAAGAATTATACTATGTATGCATAAACAGAAACATTGAGATCACCTTACTTTCGGAAATCCCCTGAGAAAAGGTTCTTTAACTGTTCTCAGGCCCAGTTACAAAATTATAATATTTTTAAGGTGATATTTTTCAGGGAAGGGAGTCAAGGGTATAATGTGTAATGTGTGAAGAGTTTGGTATCTCGAGGTGAGATAAGTATTGCCAACTCTGTATTTATTTTCTTTTTTGAGGAAGATGATGTTTTTCTGCCATGAGCCATTAAGTTGTCTGATACTATAACTAAGCCGTGTTTCTAAGACTCAGTGATCAGCCTGTGATATTCAAAGTATACATTAAATAAATAACTCAAGAAAAATCTGAGAAAGTGATTCTGTGTTAATACTAACCTCCGTTGTTGTGGGAGGTGCTCAACACTCTTGAAAAAGGATATGAAACAAATCTACGAATCCATGTGCCTTATTGAAACTCAGTCCACTCTACCAAATAACTAAATTGTTAAATCAGTTCCCCCTTTCTTTTCATTGGTCGCCTATATTTCCCTGGTAGTAATTATTTTCTCTTTCGAATATTTTAACTTCCCTTTAGGAAGAAATTAAATTCCCTGAGAATCCCCTAATTCTCATTAAACCTTTGGGGGTGGTGGCAGCTTTCTTTTCTTAATATTCAGGGAAATATCCAACATCAGGGACCATTAATTAATATAATTAATCAAAGTAAATATCTTTTTAATTGCCATGAGAGTTCCCCATTCGAAGTTAATTTAATGACAAGGCACCACACTGGTGGTCCTTCAGCAGTGAAGTGAAAGTAAAACAAATTAATTAGGTAAAGAAATCAATCAAGCAATAACATCATTTAAATAAATAACGTACCGGCAGTTCCAAAAACAGCCTCAGCTCCCCCCCCCGGGCACCACACTGGTGGCAGCGGTGGGATTCATAGTGTTTTGAGCACTGCCTAACATTGCCACAACGAGGGAGAATGTGGAAAATTTCGGTAGTGGATCATTTCAGTAGGTTCGTGAAAATTATTTCCACTTAAAACAAAACACACACACACTGTCGTGGAGAGCATGGAGCAGTACCTCGCAGACTTCGGCACCCCCCAGTTTGTGGTCCACGACAACGGGTTGGAGTTTGTGTCCCGGCAGTTCCAAGATCTCTGCCGGAGGTATCGGATTGCCAACTGCCATACAACCCCATATCATCCCCGAGGAAACAGCACCACGGAGAGGCTCCATTCGTCCCTCAAGACGGCACTGGCTATCCTATCCTGCCAGACAGTACTCAACCATGCTGTGCACTTTTCAACGGCCGTCCAGCCTTTCTTCGCCTTCTTCGGACGCCATGCCCCTCGTCAAGTGGATTCCCCCCTCCCCAGTAGGCTGATAGTTAGCTTTAAGATATAAAGAAACAGGTTTGGACAATTAGTGGTGCTAAGTTGCAATCCCCTTGGAGGTATGTTGTTGGTGAATCGACCCAGGTGTGACAGGTCGATAGACTATCCACCTTAATTCCCCCCGGGCCTAGTTTGAGCCCTGAAGGAGTGGTGAACTTTTGAAGTAGAAGATAAGTTCACAGGATTGTGTGTAGTTCACACAATGGACTAGTTCAGGGAGCTGTAGGCCACTTTAACGTGAGGGAATCACACCTGGTAGTAGTGTGATTAGGCCTCTAAGCTACAGTCTGCCGGTGTTAGGAGGTGGAGGAGACATCAGGACGTAGCCTAAGCTCTGTCAAATGCTTCCTGTATGACCACTTGCTGCGGAAACGAATGAAGGGTGATTGAATGCAAATGTTGTGAGAAAATGAAGATGAATGACTGAGAATTTATGTTATTGTTTGTTTTGGTGTGAAAGCCAAGGGTAGCGAAGGCTCAACTTAGCTACCGAGTGTCCGGGATCTTGTACAGTTGACGAGATCATCCATACTTCTCTCATGAGTATGTGGACTGGGGTGTGCCCTACAATAATCTGAACTACAGCCAAGTAGCAGCAGTAGCCAGGCAATTGGTTTCTCAGGAACCACATATTACGTTGCCAGTGTTTTAGCCAGGAAGGGCTGCAGAAGTAGTGGAGTGGTGGGGAAGGTCGAGTGAATGTTAGACTGATGGAAAACCAAGGTGGGTTGTAGCCTTAGTGACCACTAAGCCAGTTCCTAAATTGTAAACCTGTTAGGATGTAATTTTTTATTATTAGTGAGTAAAAACATTTCACCCGGAGGGAAAAGTCGTGTGATGCCTCCAATTTAATCTCAAATAGGCCTACTGAATGTACCTTTTTGTTTTGTTTAGTCTGCCCTTAGATCCTGTATTCCCAAGGGGATACTGCATTATATAAATGCTTTTACTCACACATCATTCATACTTTTATACTATATGTTTATATTAATGTTTATATTAGAATTGTTTCTCCAAACTTTCAAATCCTATGCAGTCAACCCCTCCCACAAGACAGTTTTCTATGGAAAGAAATTAATATCATAATCTAATCATTATTAATAGTTATTAACTTGTCAAAATGCTCTCCATAGTCTAATATAATTAACCTACTTAGTTATCTTCCCACAAAACTTTGTTAAGAATGACGTAATATTGCATCATATGAGGTGATCATGCCCCGGGGCTCGTCGACGTGCAAAAAGTCACGTAGACAAAAATTTTCCCCTATATAGTAATCCAGAGATCAGGTTCAATAGATATCTAAATGTCACTTATTTAGCGTAAAAATTAATTTCCTATAAACTGATAACTATTTCACGTCTCAATAATCAATTAATAATAAGATCAAAGGAGTAATATCCTCGAAAAACCCCCCTTCCCCCTTCTCACCTCCCACCTTTTTCCCAGAGAGCGTCACTCAGCCTCCACTTTTGATCGCGTTCACAGGTGAGTGACATCGCTCTCGGAATCCCTCAATATTTGTGAAATTCAATGCCTCTCACCATTAATATATAATCCATAATCTTCCCCAGTAACCTGACAATATATATATAAACCCCTATTGAGATCTATTATAAGTGGATAATATAAATTTCCTTCTCTTAAAGAAGGACAACGTGGTTTCAAAACCGCATGGTCCTTTATTTCCCTACAAAATATTTCATGGTGGTGTACAATATATATTTTTCACGGTAATTTCTATGTTATTGTGACTGTGTATTAACTTATGAGTTAAGGAA
>JAXIVD010000188.1:0-27500 GCA_036785275.1 Cancer borealis | reverse complement strand
CTCTCGCTTGACCATGACGTCATCGGGCAGGACGTTCCTTAAAGGCCTCTTCTATTTGCGTGAATCCGTTTCAGATCACTGAATCTGGACGGGGCTTCGGCGCTCTGGGCGGGGCTTAGCCGCGAAATCGTGTTCTATTTACCATCTTAACCCGTGATCTGTAACAGATTCCTGAATCCGTCAAATCTGATTTGGGAGGTGGGTTATAGCAAACGACACTCGTTCGCGGGTTTTTTGCAACAGCCTGAGCCAGCCTCTTCTCAGAAGTTAATATTGATATATACCTCCAATAAAATAGTGTATATATACGAGGAAGATAGTAAGCGGTAGAGAAATGTTGTAAGAAATGTTACTGTAGGCACAGAATTGTATAATAGTGGTGATGAATATAAAAAACAAAGGAGGTATATAACAGCAGCCTCTTCTCGGAATCTATTATTAATATATACCTCCAATAAAAACAGTGTATATATACGAGAAAGATATTAAGTGGTAGAAAAATGTTTCAGAAATACTACTGTAGGCTTAAAATTGTATAATAATGGTGATGAATACCAGAAACAAAGGAGATATAACAGCAGCCTTTAACCGGATTATATATTTTCTTTGAATTTTGATATATACTCCCAAGAAAACAACTTACTTGTATGTGAAAGAGATTAAATGGTACAAAAATTCTGCATAAATGTTAGTGTAGGTACAAAAATATGTATAACCGTAGCATATGAATAGTTAAATAAGATATCCCCAAAGTTTATTTTGGTTAAGGGGAAGCTCTACTCTACATTGATATACACAAATGATTCTGACACTCATTACCGTCCCAAATAAATAGTTAATAAGATATCCCCATTCCCCATCTTCTCCCAATAAACATGAGGACATGTGGGAATGTAAGGTTTTTTGGCTGGATGTAAAAGTTAAGTTTTACCCAAATCTAACCTAACCAGGGAAAGCCTATTGGCGCTACAAATTAGACATATATAAAAATAAGGGGTATTTCTTTACAACTACTGCTCCACCTCTTTATTATATATATGAAGTCTTACATACTATACATTGTGTACTCAACACATTTGTGAAGGTTTTAGGAGGTGCTTACCATTATTTACCTCGCAAAACGTCTTTGAAGTTATGTTATGTTGGTTAAGTTAGGTTGAGTTATGGTTAGGTTAAGGTTGTTAGGTTAGTTTGCGGTTATGTTATGGTAATGTTAAGTTAGGTTTGGTGCGGTTCAGTTAGGTTCGGTTACATAAGATTTTTACATTTTAATACCCAAACCCCCAAAAAACTAATTTGTGAACCCTAACTTCCGGGTGAAAAAATATAAAAATCTTATACAATCGAACCTAACTGAACCTAACTTAACCTAACCATAACATAAACGTAACCTAACAACTTTAACATAACCATAACTTGACATTACCTAACCAACCTAACATAACCTATCATAATTTCAAAGAAGTTTTGCGAGGTAAATAATGGTGAGCACCGCCAGAAACCTTCACAGATATGTTGAGTATACTATGTATAGTATAATTATAATAAAGAGGTAGAGCAGTATTTGTAAAGAAATAATAGGTGTAACATTATCAAGGTTAACCTTGAGGTTCATCAGACTTGAATCTACTTTTCAAGAATCTAATGGTGTTTTCAATAACACATTTAGTTATATAAAGATTTTTTATTGTGCAATAAGCAGGTTGGTGATAATTAGGGGTGTCGCTGTCACCCTAAATGCATCAGGAAATGAAAGTTGTAACTCTCAACACTTTCTCGGAGAAGTGACTAGTGTGACGGCTGGGCACTGGGCAGCGACTGGCCTCTCTTCTTCTTCTTGGGAATTTGATGGGGCCGTGCAGGCTGTGGTGCCACAGCCTCTAGTGCCCCAAAAGTGCGGGTTGCAGATGAATGAGTGGATCAGATCCTGTTGAGTTGATCTGTCCTTTGGAGGAAGGTCCTGGTGTGTTTGAGTGCTTTGAAGGCCAGGCCAGGGTCTTGAGAGCCATCTAAGAAGTCTGTTATTGTTGGTCAGCGGAGGTGAAAAGACGACAGTGAGTGAAGAAGTGCCATGCGGTGGGAGTGGTGACGAGGACAGTGAAGTAGGAGGTGTTCTGGGATGTCTGGTTGTGTAGGGCATCAAGGGCAGTGGGGGTCATCAGTCATGCTCAGCTTGTGTAGGTGGGAGTTTAGGCGGCTGTGTCCAATTCTTAATCTGGTGACGGCAGTGTCAAGGGCACGGCTAGGGGAGTAGGTCCACCAGTGGTATCGTGTGTCTTGTCTAATGCGTCCAAGTGAGGTGTACTGTAGGGCGTTTGTCAGGTCTGTGTCCCAGTGTAGTCTACAGGCTGTGTAGAGGTTAGTCAGTGAGTCAGTCTGGTCAGTGGGGAGGTGTATGGGGAAGGGGTGGGAGTGTGCCTCCGCTGCCGCTCTATCGGCCACTGTGTTACCCATGACGCCGACGTGTGAGGGGACCCACTGAAGGTGGATGGAGAAGCCAGAAGAGGATAGTTGGAGAAGAAAGTGGTGACTGGTGAAGCAGAGGGAGTAGTGTGTTTTGGGGCAGTGGCGCCGGATGAGTTGGAGGGCTGAGAGGGAGTCTGAGAAGAGAGTGACTGAGCAAGGGGAGGTGAGTGTGGTAGCAAACCTGAGGTCCTCTCTGATGGCAAAGAGTTCTGCCGTCAGAATGGAGGCAGAGGCCGGAAGCCTCCAGGCAGTGGCAGCGGAATGTACTGGAACATACATAGCAGCTCCAACAGAGGGGGGTGTTGGGAGGCGGGAGCCGTCAGTGTATATGTGGAGGGAGTTGTAGTAGTGAGTGTGCAGGAGGTTGTTGAAAAATATCCTGCCCTGCACCGGACAGTGTGCCTTTGACCATTGTGTGTCTGTGTGCAGTGTCAAGGATATTAAGGAGGAGAGGGGAAACCAAGGGCCCAAAGGGGAAGTCTTATCGAGTGAGAAAGAAGGGGGAGGGGGTCACCCGGAGGGAGGCAAGGAAGGAGAGGGCTGTTTCTACAAATAGTGTGTGGGCTTGATATGGTAGGGGGCCAAGAAGTGATGCCCTACTCTGTCGGAGGAGGAGGGAGTGGAGGGCGTGGCAGCTGGGGGAGGATGCAAGTTTGGTGTAGGTGCGGACAAGGAGGGTGGAGCGTCGGTGTGACAGTGAGGATAGGGAGGATTCTGCCTGAAGGGCTTTGACTGGGGAGGACCTGAAAGCTCCCAGGGCTATACGCATGGCTGTGTTTTGAATGACATCCAATTTATGGAGATGTGAAGGTGAGGCCGCCCCATAAACCTCACATCCGTAGTCTAAGCGACTCCGGATATAAGCACAATAGAAACGGAGGAGGGTATGCCTGTCCGCAACCCACTTGACCCCTGCAAGGGACTTCATTAAGTTTAGTCTTTTAAGGCATGAGGTCACCAGGTAGTGTATGTGACGGCTCCAGGTTAGACGGGGGCCGTCCACTACTATGCCTAGAAACTTATGTTGGGTTTTGAGGGGAATGGGTGAACCATTGATGGTGACCACAGGTATGGTGGGTATTCGCCTTCTGGTGAAGCACAGAAGGCTAGACTTCTGGGCACTCACCGTTAGGCCCCAACGTGATGTCCAGGAGTCTATGGCATCAAGCCCACGTTGAAGGTTAAGTTGAGTCTCCTGGATAGTGGAAGCAGAGCAAAGGAGGGAAATGTCATCAGCATATAAGAGTGAATGTGTGCATGGAGAAGGGGGAAAGTCTAAAAGTAAGACATTGAAAAGGAGAGGACTGAGAGGAGAACCCTGTGGGACACCTCTGGTGACTGGATAAGACCTAGAGTAGGAGTTACCTATCACCAGAGAGAAGGACCTGGAAGACAGGAAGGACTGAACGCAATTGAGTGGGGAACCATTGAGTCCCAGGCGGGAAAGTTTTTCAATAATGGCATTATGTGAAGAGGAGTCAAAAGCTCCTTTGAGGTAAAGAAAAGCTACCAGAGTAATTGCTTGTGGTTAAATCCTTTCTGAATGTGGTGCTCTAGCTGGAGCAGGGCATCCAGGGTGCCCCGGTGAGGACGGAAGCCAAACATGTTACGGGGAAGAAGGTGTTTGTGTTCCAACCACCATGTTAGTCTGTCATGCACTATGTGTTCTAATACCTTACTGAAGTTAGAGAGTAGACTGATGGGCCTGTAGGAGGAAGCCTCCGACGGGTCCTTGCCAGGTTTGAAGATAGGAATTGTGATGGCATGACGCCACACAGAAGGGAACGTGCCAGACTGCCAGCTGGCGTTGAACACGTTCAGGAGGAGGAAGATCAGAGGATCTGGGAGGCAGCGAAGAAACTCATTCGGGACACTGTCCGGCCCCGTCGCCTTCCCAACAGACAGTGCTTGTAAAGCTGATGAAAGCTCCTGGAGAGTTATAGCTGTGCTAATTGTGTGGCCGTGTGAAGAAGGGGGTAACACAGGTGGAGGTATAGGGTCAGGGGAGCCGAGGACAGTGTGTATGTTGGACGTTTTTGGACGTTGTTGACAAGGAGGACACCGTTACTAGTTAACGGGAAGGTGAGAGGGAGCTGAGGGTGAACCATCTTCCTGAAGAAAGACCAAGCCTGGGAGACTGAGGAAGAAAAGGACAGGGAGGCACAAAAGGAGGCCCACGCAGAACGTTTCTCATCAAGAATAACACGCTTGCACTGGGCCTCTAAAAGTCTGAAGCGACTGCGAAGGGGAGAGATGGGATTCTTACACCACATGTTAAAGGCATGTCGTTTGGCCTGAAGGGCTGCTGTACACCTTCGGGACCACCAGGGGAACCGGAAGGAGCGGGAGGGACGGGAAGTGACGATGTGAAAGTGGTGGGACCCTACATCCACCGAGGTGTCTGTAAGGTATTAAATTTGACTTTGTGAAGGGAGGATGGTGGGAGGAGTTATTGAATTAATCTCTTTTTGAAAAGAGCCCCAGTCTCCCTTTTTAAAGGACCAACGAGGTCTGCGTGATGAAGGGTGGGATGTTGGTATTGAAGGGAAGGAAATTACGACAGGAAGGTGGTCACTCCCCATGTAAGGCCCAGTTGTTATAATGGTGAGGAGGAGAGGGCCATTCCCCAGGCAAAGGTCCAAGGTAGAGGGGTTCCCTGAAACTGGATCAGTCCTGGTAGGGAGGCCAGGTGAAGTAAGGAGAGAGAAAGTTGCACTGTCTGCCAGGAAGGTCGAGAGGGACAGACCCGAACGGTTTCTTCGGCTCCTGGGGAGGGCTGGTTCCCAGAAGTCGTGATGGGCGTTAAAATCACCCATTATTAAGGCTGGGGAGGAAAGCTGTGAAAACAAATGCTGGAACTCCTGAAGGGAGATATCCAAGCATGGGTTGTAAATTAAAAGGATCTGAAGGGGCCCTGAGTTAAAGGTTGTGTTAGGGTGCCACCATATGTGTGGAGTCGACTAAGTCCTCTGGGATTAGTCAAACGACCAGTCACACAGAATGAAGTTTATTGTAGTAATAATCCAGGAGAGAGTAGCGTAGAACTTGCGTGTGTGGAGGCTGCTCGCTGACTGGTTGCCTGAGGGCCTCACACTAGAGACTCTGCCCGACGGGGCAGTCGTCATGGCAACGGTTGGGGTTGCCAGTAGCAATTTTTATATAAATGTACCTAGTGTTATGTGTGAATATGTAATTGTTTATGTGACATAATACACTGGCACATTGCTCGGCCACCAATGACTGTGCCCACACAGATATAAAAAGAAACAGTGTAAGCTAAATGTGTGCAACAAAACATCAAATTCATGTAATAATAAATGTACAATTATATACATATAATGAATGAAATACATGAAAATGAAATGATGTTTATAACTGGACCCTGGTAATAATATAAATAACTAATTGAATTTTTAAGAAAAAAAAAGAAAGACAGTTGCTCACACTGGATGATGTTAAGGTTGAGAAGGAGGGATAGGCACATGAACCTTCTTCAAACGATCAACATGAACATATTCAGCAGTGTGAGTGTCAGGGTCCATGATTTTAAATTTATTGTTGCGAAGGGCCGAAGTAATGATGTATGGTCCTGAAAATTTAGGGAATAATTTAGATTGGCGCTCAGGACAACGCTTCATGACAGAGTCACCTACAGCAAGGTTAACAAGCTTAGCTTGAGAGTGCTGCTTTCTTATCATCTCCTCACGGGAAGCCTTGAGCCTCTCACGGACAGACTGGTGAACGCGCTTAAAGGCGTGAAGTTGCTGCTTGGCATAGTCGTCCAGTGAGTACACAGGAGTGGGAGACTGTAGAAGCACATCATATGGTAAACGTTTGTCTGAGCCATAAATTATGAAGTGAGGTGTCTTACCTGTTGAGGAATTTATAGAACCATTGATAGATGCTGCAACTTGGGGTAACCAGTCTTCCCAAGATTCATGAAAGTTGCCAGCAAAATGACGTAAAACATCTAAAATTTTCTTATTGGTTCGTTCGACCAAACCATTGCTGGCCGGGTGCAAGGCTGTAATGAAAGTCTGGGTTATGTTGTACTGTTGGCAGATGTTAGCCAGAACTGCATTAGAAAACTCTCTACCATTGTCCGAAAGAAGAACTCTGAGAGTCGTGTAAGGGTAAATTAGATGAGAAACAATGGCATGAGCAACAGTAACAGCAGACTTGTCAGGCAATGGAACTAAGATCACGAACCGACTGAAGTGATCAACGCAGACAAGGATATACGACGAACCTTGATGACTACGTGGAAGCTGGAGGAGGTCAATGGCTACGATGTCGAAGGGAGCATCAGGTAATGGGTATTCAAGGATAGGAGCTGTCTGCGTAGTACCCTTAGTCTGAGCGCAAGAAAGACACCGAGCGACATGACTCTCTACGTCAGCTAGCAGTTTAGGCCAGAAAAATTTGTGACGTGTGGCGGCTAAAGTCCTGTCACGTCCTGGATGTCCAGCCTGAGGTGTGTCGTGCACAAGTTTAAGTACCGTCTCTACCAGTGGAGGGGGGATGACAAGTTGAGTGACAGTGTCACCTTCAATGGATACTCTGCGGCACAGAATGCCATCCCTGAGGAAAAACTGGGAGAAGGGTACAGGCAATTTTGGTCCAATATGGTTATCACCAGATTCCAGAGCATATATCACAGTCGACCACATTGGATCGTCTCGTTGTGACCTAGAAAGCTCTGTAAGAGAGAAATTATTAATCTCTTGAACAGCAGCAACAGGGACGTTACGTGAGAGAGCATCAGCTGCTGTGTTAGCACGTCCCGGTAGGTACTTGAGAGTAGGGTTGAACTGCTGAATGGTGATGAACCATCTGGCCAGTCGACCGGTAAGGTTCCTGGTCTGAAAGAGAGATGTCACCGCAGAGTGGTCGGTGTACACTGTAATATCATACCCAAAGATGATATCTCTGAAATGCTTTAGTCCCCATATCACTGCCAAGGCCTCAACGTGTGTCACTGAGTACTTACTCTCAGCTGAGGATAACACACGACTAGCATAGGCAATAACTTGTGGGTGATGGCCTTCTTTTTGCTGCATGAGCACAGCACGAATCCCATGGCCTGAAACATCAGTGCACATAATGAAGGGGATTTGGTAGTCTGGAAAGGTTAAAACTGGAGCATGAGTAAGGGCATGTTTGAGTGTATCGAAACTCTGTTGGTGCACGTCGTGCCACTGAAATGAAACGTTCTTCTTCAGGAGGCGAGTGAGTGGTGAGGCAATCGACGCAAATCCTTTTACAAAGGCGCGGTAGTAACCGGCCAAACCAAGGAAGGAACGTACTTTGTCGGTGGTCGTGGGTGTGGGAAAATTCTTGACAGCTGACACTTTGGCGTCAGAAGTGTGGATTCCATGCTGGTCCACAACATGTCCCAAGAATTCAATACGAGACCTGAAAAATTTACATTTCTGTAAGTTGAGTTTAAGTCCTGCATCAGAGAGTTTGTCAAAGACAAGAGTCAGTTTTTCAAAGTGACTGTCCATATCACGGGAAACAACAATAAGGTCGTCCATGTATACAAAGAGACCATTCCCAATGATGCCAGAGAAGAGGTGATTGACCATCCGCTGGAATGTAAGCGGTGAGTTGCGCAAGCCCATTGAGGTGCGAAGCCATTCGTAGTGACAGTTGTGTGTGGAGAAGGCAGTTATCTCCCTAGACTCTTCGTCAAGGGGAATCTGGAAAAAACCGCTAAGCAGGTCAAGACTGGTAAACACGGTATTACCACTGCCAATAGATTGGAGGAGGTCACTGAGGACAGGAAGTGGGTAATGGTCAGGGATCGTAGCAGCATTCACTTTCCTGAAGTCAATCACTGGGCGATAAGATCCATCTTTTTTCTTCACAAGAAAAAGAGGTGAATTCCAGGGTGAGTACGACTCCTGGATGACTCCTTGTTCAAGGTAATCGTTCATAAGTCCCTCAACTACAGCTCGCTGGCTATATGGTTGGCGATAAGAAGGGACGTAGGATGGTTGAGCATCTGCCTTGAGTACAATGCGGTGTTTGGCAGTATGCGTAACACCAAGGTTCTCCCCGGGTAAGACAACGGCATTCTTGTGTTTAGTTAGGAGGTCAAGTAGGCGAGGCTTTGCCTCTGGATAATCTTGAGCCACCACAAAAGAAGCAAGCTTGTCCACGGAGGCAGCTGCAGTAGGCATGGTTACTTCACTCTGAGTGAAAACACCAGCAATAACTTGTGGGGCATCCTCCAACGACAAGGGGTCATGCTGATCAAAGTTGCCAAGCAAAGTTCCATCCTTGAGAGTTATGGGGGAACCGGTGACATTAGTGACAAGTGCATCGCATATATTACCCTCGCGCACTGTAGAAAGTGTACCTTCCAGTGCAAGGCGATGGATGCGAACAGTGTCAGGTGAGGACACTACACAACTGCCGACAGGGGCGCCTTTGAGACGAACAGTAAGTCGTGAAGCAGAAGTAGGTCCAATGTACTGGTCACCTATAACAATGGCTTGTACAGGGCATGAGGAGAGAACAGCACTTTGCGAGCCCTCAGTGACAACCTGTTGTGGGTTCGTCGAAGAACATGCCGCTTGTACAGCATTGACTGGAATGTGAGATACAGGTTTAAACAATGGTGTAGGTGTTTGCATAACCTGAATGAGTTCCTCTGTAAATATTGCATTCTTGTTAGGGTAAACATCAATGTTGTGAGTGCAAAGGGAATCTAGGCCAAGGAGGCCGTCACAAGACAATGCAAACTCTGAAATGATGTGATATTTAAGTTTAAGGACACTGGAGTGCTGAGCAAGACAAATGGGAAGAGTTACAGTACCCAAAACAGTTAATGAAGAGCCTTGAACACTACTAAGTGAAATGTCTGAAGGACACAAGTTAATATCATGGTGTTCTTTTAAGGCTTTGAATGCAGTTAAACTTAATAAATTGCAAGAAGCACCAGTGTCTATCCCTAATGCAATGGGAGTATCATGCACATAAGACTTGATAATCATCAATGAGGAACAAGCAGCAACAACTGAAGGTATACAAAACTGCTTGGATGAAGTGCTTGTAGCTGTAGTTAGGGTGGGTTGGTTAAGAGTGGGCGCGAGGCTTCCCCCGAAGGCTTATGCAAACTAGCCGTTGCAACCTGATTGTGTTTCAGCCGCAAAATGGTGTAACACTCCTCTGTGGTGTGATTGCAATACTCGTGAATGTGGCAATATTTAGGCACAGGCTGCGGAGGAGCCAGCTGCATTGTAAGGGCATGAGATGCTCTAGAATCACGAGTATTTTTGGACGGTGCGACTGATTGGTGCGACGATGGCTGAGAAGCAGCAGCATGTGCACTAGAACTTCCAAAAGATGGAGAGAGGTGCCTAGATGCTTCCTTGGCAGCCTGCTTTTTCCTCTGGAAACACTGAAGAAACTTATGTCCTCTTTTTCCACAAAAGGTGCAGAGTGGTGAGGAACGAGTCGACTGACTATGAGTGGGAGGACGAATCCCCTTAGAGCCACTAGAAGGAGGTGGAGGTGAAGAGACTGCATTGTCTACCTTGACAGGAGCAACAGGTACAAGTGGGGCCTTAGGAGAGTCCCGGAGTTTCTTGCTGAGTTTGGACGCGAAGTCCATTAGAGACTGACTTGGCTTGAAATCAAGAGTAGACGCGATGCGTCGTTCCTGTGGAGCAAGGTACATTATGTAGTACTGAAATTCAAAAACAGTACGTAGCCTGTCAAGAGATATTTTTCCATTCTCCGACCGGTTAGCTGATTGAAGAGCTGCTATAGTCTCGTTAGCAAAGTCAGCAGCATGAGCTTGACCTCTTAGAATCCCTAAATTACCTAAGTCAGTGGTAAGTGAGTCTGCAAGTCTGAAAGACCACTGAAGTGAAGCGTCATCCTGAGAAGTGCCAAATGTAGTTAAAAAATTTTCTCTGAATTTAGCATAAGAACATCCTATAACAGTAGTGTTGAAGGAATTAGCACGCATCATTACCGTCGCCAAACTGTCCTGAACAAGCTGTGACCTAATAAAGGAAATTTTATCAGCATCCTGCACAATACTTGAATTTCTCATAACATCCTCACACTGCTGTATAAAGGCTAACGGAGAGTGAGCTGAGTTCTCTCCGGAAAAGCGTTTTAAAGAAGGTTCCTGATGGAGAAGCTTAATAGTGGGAGTGTTGACAGCAGGGAGAGATGAAGAAGTCTGATGATGGGCGAGACGTCCTGATGATGTGAGTGTGTGCAACTGCCTGATAAGTTTTTCCAGAACGAAGTTGGTGGTTATACATACGCAATATACAAAATTAAAAAAAAATTGCGTAGTCACAGGTAAAGTTATGACACACAGTTACTGTAAAAATAAGATGAGAAAAATTATCACCAGAGACCAGTTAATCACGGATCGATGATTCAATGAGTGAAGGCACGGCAAGGTAGAACATTTCAGCAAAAGGATAACACAGGGTTACTTGTTTGCAGACTTAAAAATGCAGGTAACGGCATGGGTCTGTAAGCATTGTTTACAATGAGTACATGTATATAGACAAGTCACCCTTAAAATCACTTAAAGAAAATGGTAGTTTCTATGTTTTTGTATATTCAATGTTTACGACTAACTTATCTTGTTTGTGTTCAGTTTTGAGTTTGTTGTTTGTTTGTGCGTAATGTATCACCGATGTATGAGTGTGTATCATGTAGATGTTAACACTCATATAATTATGTGTACACAATGTGTTTTGTTTGTGGAAACACTTCAAACATATATGTAGAAATGTGGAAAAAAAGAAGACTAACAAGTACACACAAAAAGGTGAAGTGCTTAGAATCAAACAAAAAATAGAGGTGATACACTGGCAAGTATGCAGTAAGTTTACCCACACACAAAAATTGTAAATAATTTCACAGGCAAATGTGTCAACAGCCAATGAGTGTGTGTCTGTATTTATGACGTCAAGTCACGAGGGAACGCTAGCCTAGAGGCCGCCAATCACTCACTCTGGCAAGGATTGACGTCAGAACGACAACAGCCAATGGTGGCTAGGTTTGAGGGGTGACGTCAGTGACGTCAGCCAATCCCAACACAACACTGCGAGGAGGAAGGCGAATGCGCGCCAAACTCTCGAATAATGGCTGACACAAAAAAAAAAAAAAGTGCCCAGAAAAAATATAAAAAAAAATCACAGGAAAAAAAAATCTGGGTCATACAAAGCACTGTGAAAAGTTTACTGATAACTGTAAGAGTACTTACAATTTTCTCTGGAACCTGTTACCCAAAGATGATGAAACGGCGGCATGAAGTTGACACTCTGAGCTATCACCATCACAGGCGGTGCTAATTGAGCCGCCGAAGAAACCTGACACTGCAGCCAGACACAGGCGCAGAGTACACTTGTTGTGTTGACACGTAGCCACAGGTTGCAGCGATGGACACGGTGAGCTTCAGTGAAGAGCCAGCCGAAAGAAGACGTCTTGAAGTCTTGAAACAGGGCGAAGGCGTCCAGGATCCAGGAGATGTGGTGTTAGGTGCTGACCTACAATGTAGTGGTCAGTGAAGTGATGAGTGAGTCAGGAGCAACCATTACACAGCAGTGCATGAGGCGAAGAGAGGAGAATACAGCGACGATGATGTGGTGGTCTGAGCATGAGGTCTGGGTGACGCCACCATGAGGCCAGCTGCTAACTCGTCTTCTCGCTCGTCTTATTCTTCTTGGTTCGTGGGTCTCGAACCTGAGCTGCCAGCATATGTGTTAGGGTGCCACCATATGTGTGGAGTCGACTAAGTCCTCTGGGATTAGTCAAACGACCCGTCACACAGAATGAAGTTTATTGTAGTAATAATCCAGGAGAGAGTAGCGTAGAACTTGCGTGTGTGGAGGCTGCTTGCTGACTGGTTGCCTGAGGGCCTCACACTAGAGATTCTGCCCGACGGGACAGTCGTCATGGCAACGGTTGGGGTTGCCAGTAGCTACTTTTATATAAATGTACCTAGTGTTATGTGTGAATATGTAATTGTTTATGTGACATAATACACTGGCACAAGGTAATAGTCATCCCCAGGTACTCTAGTCTGCCCCCGGGGTAGGGAGTGATAGTGAGGAGGCTAGAAGAGAGGGATTGGTGGACAAGCAGTAGCAGGCCGCCTCCTGCTCCGCCTACCCCCCTGTCTACTCTGTAAGAAGAATAGTTGGGGAAGGAAGGGGAGAATGCGTCAGTGAGCCACGTCTCACAGACGCCAACAACAAGAGGTGAATAGGAAGACAGCGTGGTTTTAAAGACTGGAAGTTTCCAGTGCAGGGACCGGGCATTCCAGAGTATGAAGTGAGAGGGGAGAACAGAATTCACTGCGTGAGTGATGTGAAGAATGAGAATAGTCCTGACAAGCACTGGAGGAGGCTTTCTTGAAGGCTGGAACCTGTTAGGAGAAGATTGATAAATTTAAGTGCAAGTGGTGCTAATCCCATAATGAAGGCAGCTAAGGAGAGACCCGAAGCATGCTGGCCCTGTGAAGGTGCCATAGGAGGCTCAAGGCATGCACTGCCCTGTGAGGACAGGGGCTGCTGGGCTGCTGGCTGTGTGGCATGGGGCTGAAGCTCAGGCTGGGGAGGTGTGAGTTGAGGTGGGGGAGGGATGAGTTGAAGCAGGCGAGGAGCAGGATGAGGTGGGATAGGAGTGGGTTGGGATAGAGGGCGAGGTGGTAGGGGTGTGGGGAGGAGTACCTCCTGTAAACGGGTATCCCTCCTAGGAGAGCTGGGGCAAGAGAGGGGTTTTGGCCAACGCCTGGGAGAGCGACGGCCCCTCTGGGATTTGGGTGTTTGAGATGTGCATAGGTTAGTGGATGGGCGTTGAGGGGTGGAGCAGTCCTGGGCAGCCAAAGGAATTACTGTGACCTTAGGGCTAAGTGGCTTGGGAGGGGCTGGTTGTGGGGCAGGTGCAGGTGGGGGTGCCTGAGGAGGTGTTGTATTCTCCTCTGGTGAGGAGGTTGGTCTAAAGGACCCTGGGCGGATGCCCCTCAGCTTACGCTTAACCTCCATTATAGTGTGGTCAGGCTCATGTTGGAGCTGCTGTAGTTGCAGTGCCTGGAGGTATGCCGGGCACTGCCTATAGGTGGGACGGTGGTTGCCATCACAGAAAAAGCATGTTTCAGGCCGGGTACAAACCTCGGCGTCATGGTAACCACTGCACCTCCCACAGCGGTTTTTGCCGTTGCGGGAGGCGTTGCCATGGCCAAACAGAAGGCAGCGGGTGCACTGAGGACAGGGAGGGTGTGGGGCCTAACACGGTACACTGCAGAGTTTAGGGCAATCCTATCAGGGAGAGCCCCTCTAAACTTAATACGAATGGCCATATTGGCCATCGTCTGCCCTTCCCTGACAAAAGCTGGGAGTCTAAAAACTTCTATGATTTGAGTTGGGGCATCGTCAACTATGGTAAGGTTGGTAAGTATGTCCTGTGTGGATACTGGGGTATATCCTCCTGAACATGTAGGTGGGGTCATCGTCTGTCACAACCCAGCATTTAACAGACCACTCCCCTAGCGTGGTGACCGACTCAGGAGGTTGAGAGAGGTTTTCGAGGTTGGCTATCTCGAATTTTATGCCTCTGCCGCCACCTGTGATGGTTAGGCTCTTCTCAATATATTTTTTTCCAAATATGGAGGAGTAGATTGCCCTAGCCACTTTACCAGGGTGAATAAAGTACCTGTTCCCCTCAGCAGAGCGGATGATGATAAATTTAGAAGAGGATTGCAGTGGTTGGGGTTGGCGTGGGGGCACAGCTCTAGCGTTAGGTGAGGGTGGTGAAGCAGCTACTTGGGCGAAGGAGCGAGCATTGCATTTGGTGGACTTAGCTGTACGTTCGTGGGTCTCACCAGACGATGGAGAAAGAGAGCGAGTCCGTTTGAGGACAGTGGTGGTGGCGTCCATGTGGGCGGCAGCGTGGGCGGCAGCAGCTGCCGGCAGGTCACAGCCGTCGTCAGTCAGCATGAGTCCATTTGCCGTTCGTCGGCTGTCGATGCGGCGGGATTCAATATTGCAGTAAATCCTGCATTTGGGCACTTGTAAGGCACCCAGCGAACCGTAATTAAGGTTGGGGTGGCGTGTGTGGTTGCGGCTGAGAGAGGTAGGTCTGTACTCTACCGTGGTTCTAGCGCAACTCAGACTAGCCTCTCATTGTTATTGTTTTGATCCAGCGAATCCAAAACAGATTCTGCTGTTCTATTTGCACCCAATTAATCCAAAACAGATTCGGATTCAGAGCAGAATCCGGAGTAGATTATTGAGAACAAATAGAAGAGGCCTTTTTAAGTTATTGGCAATAGGCTATTTAAGATATAATTATTACTCATAGTCACACATAACGGTCAGTAATAGGCAATAATTAGTATATTTTAAAATACCTTGCAATATGTTATGATTACTATATCTTTGAATAATGATAATAATAATATAATTAATATATCTTTATATAAAGTTAAAGTTAAAGTTGCATGGGTTTCAGTTCCGGTATCCATCTATGAAGATGCTCTCCAGAACGTCAGCCAGGCAAGCCCAACCCCCCACTGTGGTGCCCGACCACAGCAGTTCCTCCCCAGTAAACAGCTTAAGCATTACAAGCCCGGGCGGGGACTCAATCTGCCGACCAAGCGAATGCAAGACCAGCATGCTACCACTGTACTAGCCAGGAGGCTAGTACAGTGTACATATAATGACAATAATAATGTTATAATCAATATATCAATATATAATGGAAATACTGGTAATAGGTTATAATCTATATAGCTTCAAATAATAATAATAGGCTGTAATTAATATATTGTCTTTAAATTATGATATAATGTTCAACCGTTTGCGCACGATGACGTCATCAAATACTGGTAACATCAAATACTGCTAACAAAGCTATTATTGTCGTCTTTACATACCGGCTGTATTGTCCTAATACTATTTTTGAACAATTATTTCCATTATTATGGTGAATGAAAAATGGATTTTAATGAAGAATTATGAAGAATTTATCGCTATAATCTAAAAAATATTTCAGTTATAGCAACAAATTCTTGATATTTTTTTCATTTTCTTTGAAGACGAAAAACTAAAAAAACAATTTTTAAGGATGGCTTAAGTAAAAAGATACTGAATCTTAAAAAAATTGAAAATACAATAGTTATATTTCGTTCCAGAATATTTTAGGTGAAAAGAAATACTTTTTGCCACTAATACAAATATGATGTATGCAATTTTAGGACATATTGCTGTCAAATGATGTGTAAAATTAGGTGATATCAATTAATGCCGAAAACATGAAGGCCTCTGTTATAATTCTTTTTTTTGCACAAACGAATGAAAATAATTAATAAGGGGATCAAAAAATCTATAAATTGGTAAGTAATCGTTTTATGACGCCGACGTACCACTCAGATTGCGTTACTAGTGTAATTATAAGGAAATGTCGGTTATGATATTGCCCTAAGTTAAACAAAACATGGCGGCTTATATATTGAAATCACTGGTTGCAGGTGCCAATATATATATATATATATATATATATATATATATATATATATATATATATATATATATATGTACGTATGTAAAATATTCGTAACGACCTAACCTAACATAACGCGTACGAACATTTTTCTAACGAACATTGGCAGGACGAACATTTGACCTTACGATTTTTTTTCCATTACGAACTTTTGACATGAACCTTATACTTTACGTACTTTATCCTGATATTTAGGCAAACGAACTTTATCCTACGAATTAGTGCCATCCCATCAAACACCCCACGTCATTTCTACGTGGCGTGATGGTGAAAATAAGGTGGGAATGATTTTCTACGTAAGAACCACGTTGTATCCACGTTGATAAGGTGATCCACCAAACAACGCCATACAATGTTTCTTATGTTATGAATATAAATACTTTGTGCAATGATGACATAAGACCTTACTGAATGCACTGTAATGAAAAAGTCATATGTGATTGTCGAACGTGTCTATCACGTTGCTATAACGTCACGTTTCACCATCAACTTTTGTTTTGTTATGCAAAAAAGAGGAATGAGAGAAGGATAGAAAGTTCCCACACCGAAACATTACATATCACATTTCAGGTCATAGATCACATATAACATTACTATTACAGAGGGGAACGGGAAAACCACAAGAAAAAGAAAAATAGATAAATTTTAATGGAACGGATACACTTTTTTCAAAGCGATACAGGTTACAAGAAGATTGATTTTGATTGATTGATTGTTTATTTTTAATTTTATATACAAAACAAGTAAACATTATATATAAGTAAGACAAGTCCATTGAGCTCATGGCTCCTTATGCACACTAAGCAGTACAGGTTTGATAGAACAGTCATTAATTCTAACTAATACAAGAAATAATTTTCAGTATCAGAGTAGTAGTAATATTAATTGTATGAAATATAAACAAAAAATAAATAAAGATATATCAATAGTAACACTAAAGACGATATAATATAATAATACTAAAGAAAAAAAAACATAACAATTGTAACAGTAGTAACAATAATGACAAGGCTAACAAATGAATTGTAAAATACGTTAATAATGAACAATTGTAATTGTAATTGTAATGTGGGGGGAGGAAATGTGCCAGGCAACAAAGGCCATATGGCACTATTGGGGTAGTAGGGTTAGGTAGTAGGACTAGGGCTAGGTGGGGGGTAGGATCGGGTAGGGGTTAAATTAGATGTAGGACGTTAGTGGTACGAAGAAAGGATATAAGGGCAGGGAGGGAAAAGGAAGGGGACTCAGCGAGGATGTCAGCAAGACGGGGGGCACGGGACAGGGAGGAAAGGTGGGGGAAGGCTGCAAGAAAAGGAGCTGCGAAGGCGGGACATGAAAGGAGGAGATGAGGAAGAGAAGAGAGGAAAGGACGCCACAAGATGGGCAGGCGGGGTGAGAGGAACGGGACATCAGGTAAGAATGGGTGAATCTGGTGTGGCCAATTCGTAAGCGGGCCAGGGCAGTCTCCCAGCGTTTAGTAGGATGAGATGGGTAAGACCAAGGGGAAACAGAGGGCTTGACAGCGCGAAGTTTATTAGAAGTAAGGGTGGACCAGAAAGATTGTCAGCGGGTATAAAGGAAAGTCCGAAAAACTGGGAAATAATCAGAAACAGGAAGGGAGGAAGTGCAAAAGGTAGGAAGGGTGAGGGCGTCATGTGCCAAAGAATCAACAGCATCATTACCAGGGATTCCAACATGACTGGGTACCTAGCAAAAACGAACTGTTTTGTGACGGACAGAAAGGCGGAATAACCAGTCCTGGATGTCGCGGACAAGAGTGTGTGAAGAGGAAAAGGAAGATAAAAGGGAGAGGGACGACCGAGAGTCGGTAAAAATAGTATAAGAAGAAGCGGTGAGGCGGAAGATGCGGCGGAGGGCAAAAAGAATCGCAAACAGCTCAGTAGTAAGAACGCTAGCCTCGAGAGGGAGGCGGTATTGGAAATAAGTGTCAGGAAACAGGACAGCACAGCCCGAGCCAGTAGAAGACTTGGAGCCATCAGTATAAACGTGTACGCTACCAGAATGAGTAGGAAGATGAGCCGAGAAATGGGAGCGTAAGACATAGGAAGGGGTATTAGATTTCGGGGAGGTAGGGAAAACAGAGGAGCAAAAGGAGAGGTGAGGGGAGAGCCAGGGAGGAGTAGAGGAAACAGAGAATGGGAGCGGATTAAGGGAGGAGGAAGAAGGATGGGACAGAAGAGCACGCATACGGAGGGGGAAGGGAACAGGTAAGCGAGACCGGGTGGCAAAGGTTGCGGTCAGAAAAGGAGGGATACGCAAAGCGGAGGAGGGAAATTGAAGGGAACGGGCATAACAGCGGAGGGAAAGGAGGGCCCGGCGACGGGGAAGAGAAGGGAGGCCGGCTTCAGTGTATAAGCTCTCCACAGGGGAAGATCGGAAAGCACCAAGAGAAAGGCGAAGACCAAGGTGATGAACAGGGTCAAGGAGGCTGAGGACGGAAGGGGAGGCGGAAGAATAAACATGGCAGCCATAATCAAGGACAGAAAGGACCAGTACAGTATGCAGCGAAAGCAGAGTCTTGCGGTCAGCACCCCAAGACACATGGGAGAGGGTTTGTAGAAGACGGAGGCGGCGAAGGGCGGTATCCTTGAGAGAGAGGACATGCTGGCGCCAAGTGAGGCGAGAGTCGAAGATAAGACCAAGAAACTTGCCCGATGTGCGATACTCAAGAGGGTTACCATAAAGAAGAAGGGGAGGAGGACAAGCAGTACGGGAACGAGAAAAGTAAATGGAGAAAGACTTTGTAGGGGAGAAGTGGAAGCCATGGTCGGTGGCCCAAGAGGAGGTGGCAGTAACAGCAGATTGAAGAAGGCGATGGAGAAGACAGGAGGAGCTGCCCGAGGCATAAATGGCGAAATCGTCTACATAAAGAGAGGACCTGACACCAGGCGGGAGGGTAGAAACGATACCGTCAATGGCCAGGAGGAAGAGGGTAGTACTCAGGACCGAGCCCTGGGACACGCCCTCGTACTGACAGAAGAAAGGGGAGCAAGAGGAAGCGACCCTAACGCGGAAGGAACGGTTCCGCAGGAAGTTATGGAGGAAAACCCCCATGTTGCCAGAGACACCGACACAGGACAGCTGGTGAAGGATGTGATGACGCCAAGTGGTATCGTAAGCTTTCTCAAGATCAAAGAAAACAGCTAAGACAGATTCTCGTCGGGCAAAAGCATAAGTAATACATGTTTGTAAGCGGGCGAGAGGCTCTGCTGTACCGCGGGCACAGCGGAATCCAAACTGAGTGGGGGAGAGAAGGCTCTTTGATTCGAGGTACCACATCAATCGGAGATTGATCATGCGCTCAAGGAGCTTGCAGACATAGCTAATCAGAGCAATGGGCCTATAATCCTGGGGAAGAGCACCAGATTTGTTAGGCTTAAGAAAAGGGACTATAAGTGCATCGCGCCATTGGGATGGAAAGTCCCCAGTTAGCCAAACCCGATTATAAAGGGTAAGTAAAAAGGTCAGGGAGACAGTAGGAAGGTGGCGGAGCATCTGATAGTGAACACCATCAGGGCCCGCAGAGGTGTTACGACAGCACTTCAAGGCAGAGGTAAGTTCAGAGGGGGAGAAGGAGGTGTTATATGAAGCATTAGAAGAAAGTGTGAAGGTAATAGGGGTGTGCTCACGTGCCGTCTTAAGGGCAGCAACCTCAGGAGGAAGATGGGAACCACTGCTGACGCTGCTAAAAAGCGAGCCCAGTTCAGTAGCAACCTGGAGGGGTTCAGCAATATCACCCTGGGGGAGGCGAAGTACAGAAGCAAAGGAGGGTGGGTGTTTACCTGACAATTTATGAATACGGCTCCAGACTGAAACAATGGGGGTAGAGGAGGTCAAGGTAGACACATAAGCACGCCAGCTGTTGGACTGAGCCAATCTAGTGATCCGGCGGAACCAAGCCGAGGCACGTTTGAAGTTAACAAAGGCCGGGAGCTGGCCGGGAGTGTCCCGTTTACATCGGTAACTACTCCAGGCCGCCCGTTTCAGGCGAAAGGCGGTAGTGCAGGCAGGGTTCCACCAGGGAACACATTTGGAGGTAAAGGGGCGGGAAGTCCGAGGGATGGAGACAAAAGCAGCAGCGAGGACAGACGTGATAAAGTAGATCAACCTATCAGAAGAGGAGGAAAAATCAGGAGAGAAGAGACGGAGGGCAGACAGTGAGGCAAAAGCACGCCAGTCTGCCCTACCAAAGCACCAGCGAGGGGGACTGGGAAGAGGGATCTAGGAAGTAGGAGAAAGAAGAACCGGGAAATGATCACTACAGGGATTGTGGTCAAGAACCGACCAGTGAAGATCTAGTAGTAGGTCAGGGGAACAGAGGGCGAGGTCGAGGCAGGAGAAAGTCTGGGTGCGGAGATCAAAGTGTGTGGGGGCGGCAGTATTAAGGATAGCAAGGTCAAAGTCTTTAAGGAGACGGTCGAGAGAGCGGCCGCGAGAGGTGACCACAGAATCCCCCCAAAGGGTGTGGCGACAATTAAAATCACCAACCACAAGGAGGGGGGAAGGAAGGTTAGAGAAAAGGGAGCGGAGGACATCGAGATCGAAAGGCTGGGAAGGGGAAAGGTAAAGGGAAACGAGAGACACCCAACGGCGGAGGTAGATACGAAGGACCGTACAGGGAAGTGTAGTAGGGATAGGGAGAGGGGTAGAAGCAACAGACTCTTGGAGAAGGATAGCAGAAGAAGAGATAGAGTGCGGGGAGGAAAAAAAGCGGTACTGGGGAATATGGGTGGGCGGGCTAGTAAGGAACGTTTCTTGAAGGCAGAGGACCATGGGGGCATAAGAGGAAACGAGTTGGCGAAGATCCTATCGATGGGCACGAAAGCCACGAATATTCCACTGAAGAACAGACATGATCAGTAGGGGATAAGACTCGGAATGGGTGAAGGTGAGGGAGGAGCGTTCTCAGGGAGTAAAGGACCGGGGTCCATATCCATATCCATAAGAAGCGAGGAAGAAGGAAGGGGGTCAGGAGCGGATGAGGTATGGGGAGAGGGGGGAGGTTGAGAGAGGAGATCGGTGCGGGAGTAGCCAGGTGATAGGGGAAAAGAGAGGATAGATCGGGTAGCAGAGGAAGGTGGGGGAGGGGCAGACGAAGGGGGCTGCACCGAAGAACAGGCGGGGTAAGACGAGGAGGGGAGGGGAGAGTAAAGCGGGGAAGGGGGAGATGGCGGAGCGCCGGGTGCAGAGGGGGGGGGAGGGGGACTGAAGGAGGGGTTGAGAAGGGGAGACAGCAGAGGGAGAAGGTGGAGGAGGGTGAGTCGGGGTAGGAGGGAGGTGCTTGGGGTGTGGGTGAACAGAGGCCACGACCTGGATAGGAGGGGCCGGGGGAGGAGATGAGGAGGTAGGACGAGAGGACAATAGAGCCGTGTTCTTTATGAACTCGATGATGGCATCGAGGTTATCACCCTCGGAAGGAGCGGGCGAGGAAGGTGCAGGGCGAGTCTTTTTAGCGAGGTGGAGAGGGGGTGAAGAGATCAAGGCAGGAGCTGGAGAGGGGGTTGGTGGGGGAGAGGAGACCAAAGTTTCAGAGTGGTGTTGTCGTTTGGTGGAGTGGGAGCGCTGAGGGCGTGGAGAGGGAGAGGTAGGAGTACAGACGGTGGTGGAGGTAGGAGTATCAGGGTCAAGGACAGCAAAAGAATTAGAGCAGGAGATGGAGGATGGAGGGTCGGAGGGAGAGAAGGAAGAGGAAGGAGGTAAAGGAGAGGGATGGGTGGACGAAGGGGTAGGGGAGGAAGGCCGAGGATCGGGGCGGGAAGAAGAGGACGTGGCTGGAAAGTGAGGGGAAGAGGCGGAGGCAGCAACATGGTGAGGAGAAGGGGTGAAGCCTAGGCGACGGGCTTTCTGACGAGCCTCACGTAATGTGAGACCGTCACAGAAGCAAATACCAGCGACTTCAGCCTCAAACTTGTAAGTTCGGCAGCCGCGGTAGTGAACATTATGGGGGCCGCCACAATTGCAGCAGCGGTGGATAGTAGTATGGCATTGATCGCGTGTGATCGGGTGTGGGTAAGGCCACACATAGGCAGCGGAGAGCGGAGCGGCAGTGTTTTTCTGGATGTCCAAAGCGCCAACAGTTTCGGCACTGGCGAGGTGGAGGAACGTAAGGCCGAACGGGGAGCATGACGCCCCTAACGTAGACGTGGGTAGGGAGATCGTGGCGTTTAAAGGATATCCGTGCAACATTGGTGCAGTTTTTCTGGCGATCTCGGGGTGACAAGGTATAACAGCGAACGGTGACAGCGTCGTACTCGCTGAGTAGGTCTAGTAGGTCAGTGTGACAGTCTGACCAGATCTTGTCGTCAATTGGACAGTCTTGTGGGGAGATTGCAACAGTGCCAGTGCATGTGTTGAGACGGTCGTCAGGGGACGCACAGAATGGGTACCGGATGGAGCCAATAAGTTGGCCATGGCCTGAGACTGAGCTTTAGACTCCACGCGTACCAGGCGTGAACGGTCAGGTCGAGTTTGAAAATGGACCTTGCCCACTTGTTCCTGTAAACAACGTAGAAATAGGAGAATATTCTCAGCGAAGGGAGCGGAGGGGGGGATAATGAAGAAACGATCCCAGCGGGCAGGGGCGAAGAAGAGGTCATGGGCAGAAGGATGAGACACGCCACGAGAGGAGCCAGTCCGGGGCTGTGTCATAGTCTTCTTAGATGAAGAGGGAACATAAGGGGCTAAGGTGGTAATATAGGAAGATGTAGATGTGACGTAGAGGGAGGGCTGGAGGAGTGGTAGGAGTGGAAGAGAGAGTCGGGAGAGCGGTAGACGCAGGGGAGGGAAGAGAGGTACTAGAAGGGGCGCTGGAAATAGGGACGGTAGAAGGAGGAGCAGGGGGCAGGTGAAATGAGGAGACTACAGGGGTGCGAATATAGACTGTGGTAGTGGTAGAGGAGGATGAGGAGTAATGAGGACCGAACCCTGGGGTGGGGTGGGGGGGGGTAGCAGGAGAGAGAGATGTGGGAGATGGGGTATAGGATGGAGAAGTTGTGGAGGGGGCAGGGGTACAAGGAAGAGTAAGGGAGTAGAAGGTGATATGGTATTAGGGATCTGAGGAACGGGCAGAGAGGTCGAGACCAGATCCATTGGGCAGGCAGAGGTGTCAGGGGGGGGCGACCAGCAGCAGAGGCCTCGAGGGACTGGTCGGATACCACTCGAGGGGGGCAGGTTACATTTTTCTTATCCATATATTGATGTGCTTCAATAAAAATGGCATCGGAGGTCACGGGTAAACCGCCTACCGAATTGGCAAAAAGGGGCCGAGCGCTGCCGCCGGGGACGGGGTACCTCGTCCCCCACAGGACTACCCGTTTTAAAAGGCAGCCCTTGTGGCACCGAAAGTTTGCCCCGCAGCGGCGAGCAAAGACCCCGGCCTCGATGCCTACCGCCCCGGCACCCTTCAGCCAACATAGGACGGCCCACGACGGGCGATCCCCCTGGCGGGCGGCACCGGTGACCCACACCGGGATCATCTTGTTGGTCCTGACGGACACACAAGCCCCCCCACCACGTCAAGGTAGATCCCATGGGAGGGTAATAATGGACAATCAAATATAATAAATAATATATAATGGACAAAGACATTGACGATAACTGACAATAATTAATACATATAATAACAATGATTAATACTAGCAATGATAATAGTAATAAGAATAAGAACAAAATTATAAAAAATATTTTATAACAGTAATAACAATGACAATAGCAATAACATTAATAACTAGTAATAATATTAACAATAATAATAATAGTAATAAAAAAAAAAAAAAGTAATAATAGTAATAATATATCATAATAATGATAATAAAAATAATAATAGTAATAATAGTAATAATAATTATAATTATAGTAATAATAATAATAATAATAATAATAGCGATGATAATAAAAACTAAAAAAAAAAAAAAAATTATAGTAGTAATAATAATAATAATAACAATAATAATAATAATAATAATAATAATAATAATAATAATAATAATAATGAAAATAATGTTGAAGTTGTAGTGGCCGTAGGGCCACAAAACTATGTTTATTGGAATAAAGATTGCGTCAGCACCATTAGCTATGAGAATAATATACATGAGTATCCCCAGGTACTCTAAACATCGGTCCGCTTATATTATCCCAAATATCATCTATGGTAAACCATAGGCTAGTGCTTGACAAAACAAAAGAAAACTAGAGTGTTCCAATAATATTCCTGCTCCCCCTACCCCACCTCTAGCCAGTCACCGCTACGTGGCAGGCAGGACGCCCATTCCAATGAGAAGGAAAGATGGATCCTAAGGGGAGGAGTGGAGGGAAACTGAGGGGTGCTGACGCAATCTTTATTCCAATAAACATAGTTTTGTGGTCCTACGGCCACTACAACTTAAACATTATTGGATATATTAGATTGCGTCAGCACCATTAACTATGCATGTGAAGAGGATGGAGGGATGTATATAGGAGCCATCTGTGTATTAACAAATTTTATTAAGTTAGGCATGTATGTACATATCACAATATAGGATAAGCTGAGCCTACTACCTGGAAGTAGGAGAGCCCTGCTTACACATAGGTAGACAAATCAACATATCATTGTTTCCACCTTTTCTAAGGGAAGGCTGAGGCTTTGGCCACCGGGGTGGTAACATTGATCACTGGTGGCTGAGGCCACAATTTTGTCTGTCGCTTCTTGGCTAAACAGTGATGTGGGCAAGGGGGCTGCCCTAACTAAGCCTCGAAGGCCCTGAGATATCTCTCGCCGCCGCTATCCTAGCCGCCAACCTCGCCTCTGCACATGCTCTTGCTGAGGCCTGAATATTGTGGGCCGTCATGTGTGACAGACCTTCCGCCACTGTAGCACATCCCTTCAGAATGTCGTCGAGCTGATCGCCCGTGAACGACTTAAAGTTAGTCGCTAGCCTCGACAACCATTCCTTTAGTAGGGAAGCTGTTGCAGTTGTGGCCAGGTGATGGGATAGGTTTTGCCTGGATGCCGCCTCGGCTGCCCACAGTTTGTGGTCGGGCTCTATAAATTGGTAAGGGACCTGTTTATCAGAAGGGTCCCTCCACAAGAAATCAGTCAAGTTCTGTGGGGCCCTGTGACCCAGGAGCTTGACAGGAAAAGCCGGGAGAATAGCCCTTTTGTGCTGTACTCCCTTTGCATCTTGGGCCTTCTCCAGCAATGATGGGATATCTAAGAATTTCTCCTCTCCCGACAGGGGAAAAAAGTATTGTTCAGGTAGTGAGATGCCCGAAGTATTGGCAATCCTAAGTGGCTCTGGTGGTTCCTCTATATTTATGGCTGTAACTCTTAGCAGTGTTTCTGCTGTATCCACTAAGGTAGCCGTAGAGACCCTGGAGGTAGTAGGTTGGAGTATCGAGGAGGGCTTCCGTTTGTGAAGGACAGCTGTCTCCCCCTCCTCATCTGTGGTGAGCTTTATTAGGACGTCCGTCCTCAGTTTGAATCCTGATGGGTCGGACGAATCTGGTGAGGACAACCTGATTTTTCCATCTACAAAGGAAGGTTTCCAAGACGGAGGAATGGGAGTCCAGGCTATAGGGAGGAACTGGATAGTGACGGGCTCGTTACTCGATGTTCCCCCGTTGTCATCCAGTGAGGCCGAAGTTGTGGGAGAAGTAGGTGAGGCCGAGGCCGGAGCCGAAGTAGAAGGCTGCGGCATCGGGGTGACTCCAGGTCGACTGGACTCTAACGGGATCGGGGTGGAAGGTAACCTCTCTTGGTTGAGGTGACTCTACCCCCTCCTGTCTCAGAGGTGTTCCAAAGAAGGAGTGGTCATGAGACTGTTCCCGACCAGAAGGCATCTCCTGGGAGACGGTAGCTAGCCCTTCGAGTGCCAGTGATGGTTGGGGTACCGGTACTCTGTCAGTGAGCGTGGACTCTATCATTATTGACAGGAGGTCAGGCAAGGAAGACACCAGGTCCTGAATCTGAGACGAGAGGGAGTCCACAGAATCTTTGGATGCCGAGGGGGTGGAAGAATTTGATTTCTTCCTAGGAGGAGAGGCCGAGGACGACTGGTCACGGCGTCTCCTCCTCTTGTCTTTTTTATCCCTGGATTGTTCCCTCGATCTCTCCCTCGATTTGTAACGAGAGGAGGACTGGACCGGAGAGGATCTAGAGGTGGAGGGAGTGGGTGTGGCTGGTCTGACAGGTGCGACCTCCTCCACTTCCGTCTCTGAGTATTGAGAAGGGATGGTGGTGGTGATGGTCTCGGTGGTGGACCTATATGAAGATATGGTTCTCTGTTTCATGATGGTAAGAGAGGTGCCCAGGTCCGAATTCTTCCACGTCACACTCATCCCTAGTTTCACCAACATTTTCCTCTCTCTCGTCCATGTTTTCCTCAGAAGAGCAGAAGACTCAAGGAGATGGCGTTGTTCTTGAGGGGCGTCCTTGAGTTCTTGAACTCACGGGGAACACACCTCACACGCCTCTGGGTCGAACCCTTCCCTGGACCAGCAGGCGGCGTGGAGAGAACAGTGGCGATGGCCGTCCGTGGAGACACAGACCCCACACCCTTATGCCAGCACAGTGCAATCAGGGACCGAAAGAGATAAGAGGGGTCAGGAAAAACCTGAAAGGGAATCCCTCCCCCCCGGTCTTCGAGCGAGGCCGAGGCCGAGGACCCAAAACAAAATACTAAGTTGAGTCGAAAAAACAGCGGAACATGTAGTGGTAACAAAGCTAAACAGAAATAAAAGTCTAGACACAGCTAAAACAGAGTGATTTTGGAGTCCCTAGCGAATAAGTCTTGAGAACTAAAATTCACTGAACAGGGTATTTTGAATAGAAAACCCCCCACTAACAGAGAACCCCTTGACACACGAATATGAACTTAAAACCGAATAGAAATTCGTGAGCAAAGGGAAAATAAGAGTATTCCAAAGGAAAAAAATCCTGACGGGACGAACATAAAAAACCGCTATCCGATGAAATTCAAGAATATGAGAACGGAATTCCCAAAATTCAGTGAATGGCGAATATGAAAAAACAAAGATTCGCTATAAGGGTATCCCAAGAAGGGAAAAACACCCTCACCGACCCATGACAAAAATTATCAGTGAGACAGAAAAAACGAATATGGGAAGGGCAGAACCCTTACCCAAAATTCAAAATAGTTAGGATATCCGAAAGGGAAAATCCACAGCGTCAACACAATGAAATAACACACCAAATCCGCTCAGCCTAGTTCCTACTGACACCAGTAATCTAACAACACACAATAGTCTAAACTACCACCTAGCCCTTAGTAGAAGGCTCAGGAACCACCACATGGGGAAATAAAACAGCAGAACAGCTTACCATATCACTAGAAGAGAAGTGTCGAGAAGCTCAGACGAAAGGTACAACAAATCACAATGGCCGGGGTAGAGACGACTAGTGACTAGAACTCGTCCGCTGAAAAGAATGGGCGTCCTGCCTGCCACGTAGCGATAAATGGCTGGAGGTGGAG
>JAXIVD010000187.1:222500-227500 GCA_036785275.1 Cancer borealis | reverse complement strand
AGTTGGCATCTCTGCCTGGGTGTCTGGGGAGCTGAGATGCCGTGGGAACTCAGTTCCCGCTGGCCAGCCACCAAGAATACATCCTTGTTCGTCTCACTCTCCTTAATTTGGCATTATTCCTGGGTGTAACCTCCTCATATTTAAGAGAAAGGATTATACGATTGGCCTGTTAGGTTGTTGATATCTGTGTAGCTAGACAGGAAGGCCCTGTCTATACGAGGACCAGGTTATCGTGCCGAGAGTGAACGACGAGAGTGTGGTTGTATCATTACCATCTAGCTGGCGGTGAACTCCACCTAGGATTTGTCAGACTGTTCAGTCTCGGGGAAGTAGTTTCGGCGTTGTCTGCGTTTTGTCGGCGTTGTCTGCGTTTTGTCGGCGTTGTCCTCATTGTGAGAGAGAGAGAGAGAGAGAGAGAGAGAGAGAGAGAGAGAGAGAGAGAGAGAGAGAGAGAGAGATAGAGAGAGAGAGAGAGAGAGAGAGAGAGAGAGAGAGAGAGAGAGAGCCTATCATCTGGGGTCTCTTGGGTGATAACACAGACGAGGAGTAATCCCGTCTTAGTGTTAATTAATTACGACTCATATAACGCACTGTACGGAGCCCCCTCGCGGAAGGCTACTTTGCAGGGTGTTAGTTGAGTCGAGAGGAGATATTGTTCAACCAGAAGTGGGTGGAAAGACACATTGTGGGCGGTATTCTGGTTGGAGCGATAGCTCCGTGTCTAGGCACTGTAATCTTGTGCTCACTGTAAGTCTCTTTAGAATGTAAGGAGGAGAAGGTGGTTACTACTGGGAGATTCTTTGTTCTTTGGAGGGTTAAAAGAACTGGCCACCTCTTAACGTTAACGGGGTGGCTGTAGGTGCTGTGTTTGGGGGGCTAAGAGTGCATAGGTTCCTTAACCAGGCACTTCTTGTTTAAAGCCTATTGTCCAGCCACCGGCGTGTGGCCTTCGGAGTGACTAGTCCTACGGGATAGTCGACTTTCCTTGTCCTTTGGTGGGTTAAAAGGACGTATAAACAACAGCACTACAGTTCGTACACGCCCGTAACGTGGTTGTGACTGGGTTGGTCATAAGTGGACACCCGGCACTAGGGCATAAGAACCGTGTCCGTTACGATGTGAACGTAACAAAATTGGCGACCTCGCCAGGATTCTAAAGGATTACAGTGAGTAGAAAAACAGTGTTAGTGTGTTGTTAGTGTGAGCCCACACACACTGTAACGATGGAAGACAAACGTGAGGTACTTACTTCCGTCGAGGATGGCTCGGCCCGAGCCAGTCCTGTACTTGGCGTTAGTGAACAGCCATGCCTAGGTGAAGATCGGCCTGTTAGTCCTGTTAGTGAGCATAGTACTACAGGACGATTACACTTTGCTCAGGAAGTGCCTGAACAGCCCCTGCAGCATATAATGGGCCGTGTTATTTCTTGTGAGAACGTGATGGGTTCAAGGAGAGTGAGCCCAGCTGCCAGTATTACTGACTGTCTCCAGTCAGTCGGAATGGCAGAGGAATTGAGATTTCAATTGGAAATGAAGAGGTTGGAGATAGAAGCGAGAAGATTAGAAGTTGAAGAGAGGAATGAAGAAAGAAGGTTAGATCTAGAAGTCAGAAGGTTGGAGGTGGAGAAGCATAGAGATTTTGAATGGGAAAGATCTAGACATGGGGCCAACTCAACTCATAAGGGAGGAGAAGGAGAGAACTCAGTTGAGCGCCAGATGGTAAGGAGTCTGCAGCTCATTCCTGACTTTGACGAGCAGAAGGTTGCAGAATGGTTTAGGAGGTTTGAGAAGAAGGCGGCTGAGTTTGGTTGGCCAGAAGGAAGATGGGTTGATCTTGTGGCCAATAAACTGAAAGGCAGGGCATTGGAGGCATACGACAATATGTCGGTGGAAGACCTAGAAAGCTATGAGGACTTCAAGGCTGATATCTTGAGGGCTTACCAGCTGCGGCCCGAAGCCTATCGCTTAAGGTTCCGAGGTGGGAAAAAGAGACCTGGTGACTCTTACCTCGAGTGTGCCCGCCATTTAGAGCAGGCATTTAAGAGATGGATCATGAGTGAGGGAGTGGATACTCTCCGCGACCTGGAGGAGTTGATGGTGATGGAGCAGTTTATAAATGCGGCTGACAAGGAACTGGTGCCTCTCCTGCGGGAGAAGCGTTTTAAGACGCTGAAGGAGGCTGCCACCTGGGCTGACGACCATGTGTTAGCCCATCGCTCGGAGCCTCGTGCTGGAGGTGGATTCAAAGAGGGAGGACCACGAGGGCCAGGGGGCGGTGGTAGTGCTGGTTCTGGTGCTCCACGTTCCCCTCCCCGAAGTCACGGCTTTGGCAATAAGAGCGGGTTCGTTAAGTCTCAATCCCCCGCTGCCCCTTCAGGGCCAAAAGGAGGGTCAGGAGGAAAGATGACCTTTAGTACTCCAAAGTACGATAACCAACCTACGTGCTATAACTGCCATGCCAAGGGGCATTTTCGATCTCAATGTCCCAAACTTGTGACAGCGGGCCCCTCCAAGACACCCCAGAAACCAGTTGCCTTGCTGGTGTGGCCTGACCAGGGTCGTGAGGAGAGGCTGCTCGCTCCTAAGGTTCACGAAGGAGATAAAGCTTTTGATGGGCCTGTGTTGGATTGTGAGGAGGGGGTTCAGGCGGTTTCACCTGTTTCCCCCCCTGTTGTTGTTTCTGTGACTCCAGCTGATTCGGAGCTGGACTGGTGTCGCCCATTTCTGTGTGGGGGCACTGTCGAAATTGACGGGAGCGAGTATCCTGTTACTGTCTTGCGAGACACTGACGCACAACAGTCTGTGTGCCGAAATGTCACCGGGACTAAGGTGACTTCTTCGAAGGCAGTGTTGTGTAGGGGCCTCAACGCTGTCGAGAAGTTTGTGACGGCTGAGGTGAAGCTGTCGTGTCCACTGATCACCACTTCGGCTCAAGTGGCAGTGGCGGAACAACTGCCTGTGGCAGGTGTTGATTTCCTGCTAGGGAATGATCTAGCAGGAGGGAGAGTTTGGGTGCCCACCCCTACGGGAGGTGAGGCTTCTGAGGTGTTGGGGCATAGTGTGCCCGACCCTGTTGCTGTTGTCACCCGGTCGCAGACCGAGAGGGAGATGCAGGCTGTTGCTCCTGGAGCCGACTGCGATAGAGCGGGTCTACCGGAAGAGGAGAACAGTGGTGAGGAAGAAGCTGCCGCTCCTGGGGCCGACTGCAAGGAGGCAGGGTCACCGGTGTTGGAGGGCAGTGAGGAGGAAGTTGTTGGGGTTGTCACCCGGTCTCAGGCTAGACGGGTGGAACCGGCTGCTACTCTAGGGGCTGACTGCGACATAGCAGAGTCACCAACAAAAGAGAGCAGTGTCTGTGAACTGGAGGAGCCAGAGCCGGGCTCTCCAGTGAGTCAAGGTGTGGGGGCTGACTGCCGCAGTGCAGAGCCACCCATAGAAGCACCTGACTCGGCAGAGGTTGTCGCCGAAGGTGAGGAAGGAGTGTTGAGGACAGAGGAGTCTTGTGTTGGCATTCCTCACTCTGCGGGGCACCGCGGAGGAAGCACCCACGCGGTGGTGTTTCCTGGTTGTGAGGCTGTGGGTCTCGATACTCAGTCCGGACCCCAGCCTGGTATGTCGGACAGTTTGTTGGGGGTCATCTCCGAGGGAGGGGAGACTTCCAACTCTGCAGGGGAGTTGGAGACTCCCACCCCTGCGGAGTGTACCGGAGACAGGGAACAGGCTGTTCCCTTGTCTGGTGACTGTTTGACGGGTGAGGCCCACCTGGAGAGTCCACCCATGTTGGCCGATGAGGAAGGGGTGGATGAGTCCACACCACGCCTCAGGCCCCGGGACAGAACCAGGGAAGTGTCGGTACCGCCCCTTCCGACTGATCCTGTGGTCCCGTCCGACCTTACTTGCATTGAGCCGGCGTTGCTCATTAAGGGACAGAAAGGGGACCCAGAATTGGCCTTGTTTTGCTAAGGTGGGAAAGGAGATAAGGGGAATAGAGGAGTTCCTGCTGCAGAAGGGGGTGTTACACCGCAGGTCGAGGGAGAGTGATGGGAGTGATGTTCTGCAGGTGGTAGTGCCTCAGGATTTGAGGGAGGCCCTGGTGCTGTTAGCACACGAGGGACCTATGGCTGGACACCTGGGTGTCCACAAAACTCTCGCTCGCCTGCGGGGCAATTTCTGGTGGCCTGGTATGGCCAGAGAGATTACAGAGTTGCTTAGGAGTTGTCACACCTGTCAGATGGTGGGCAAACCCAATCAAAATCCCCCTGTTGCACCCCTGTATCCTATTCCCGCTGTGGATCCTTCTTCCACCAGGATCCTGACTCAGTTGGTGTTTGGGCACCGGATGCGTGGTCCTTTGGGCTTGGTGAGGGAAGCCTGGTGTGCTCCCCACTCTGACCGCCCGGAGTCATTCCTGAAGAACGGGTTATGTACTCAGGAAGGATCGTGAAGACGCTGGAAGTGGCTCCGCACCATCTTGGAGCCGCGCCAAAGAAGAGGAGAAGATACTATGACCAGAAGGCCAAGTATTGTACCTTTGCACCAAGGGAGGAGGCTACCAAAGTTCTGGGCTCGGAACTTGTGGTTCCTGCAGAGCACTGGGGGCAGTGCGGTGTGCTGCGTGGGGAGAGGTTGCAGCACCTGGGAGGAGTGCAGAAGAAGATTCACTGTCAGAGTGAAGGGATTATCACCGGGGTGAAACCCAGGGATAAGCGCGGAGGCTCTGTGTCTTTCGACTGGGGCTCTGACCGAGACCAGATTGAAGAACAACTGAACGCCACCCCTAAAGAACACTTTGACACTTCTGCCGAAATACCTGAGCAGCCCCCGAGGAAGGTGCGAATCCCGCGGGAGAAGAAGAAGTACATCCTGGGTGCAAGAAGGTTATGTTTCCTTTTGAATTCCAGGCTGTGAATTCCATTGGCCGCGGGAGAGGACGTGGCCGTGGGACAGGTGTACTTGGTGAGAGTACGAGTGGCAGGTTCTTTTCACGGACCGTGCCGGGGA
>JAXIVD010000187.1:185000-217500 GCA_036785275.1 Cancer borealis | reverse complement strand
TATATACAAATGTACATATTACACAAAGCGGGGAGCCCGCCGGTGTAGTAGTGAGTCAAGACACGGCGGTGTGTCCCGCACGTGGCTTGTCTGTTACTGGTGGGTGGTGGCAGTCCTCACCACCCGTCGCCCGGCTGGGCGCGGGCGGCGATCAGCGCGGGGGGGGTGCTGTTCGCAGCATCTTCAGCAGCACATTTGTTGGTGTGCGGCGGACCAACTGGGCAGCACTTGCCTCTCGTGCCCTCAGTAGGGCGCCTCGTACAGGGTGGGCGGCGGGCGCTGGCTCTGGCCTGAGGCAGGCGGTGGCTGGGCAGGAGAGGAGGTAGTGCACCAGTGGGCGCCGGGAGCGGCCGCCGCAGTGCTCGCACCTCCCCGCCACAAAGTCGTCGTGTAGCTCTTCCCGCGTGCAGTAACCCAGCCTGACACGCTGCAGCAGCACGCCGTCTGCTCTGGGCTGGTGGTGGGCGGCGTCCAGTGGGCGGTAGGCGGTGGCTGCAGCATACCACGCCGCTTGCTTCTTGGACGCCTCCCATTCCTGGTGCTGCTGGTGGGCGTTGTGGGCGGCCATGCGCTTGGCCTGCGCCTTGAACTGCTGCAGGCTGGGGCGCACGGTCCAGGTGATGGTGGGGCCGTGGGCGGCTCCCTTGGCGGCCTCGTCGGCAGCCTCGTTACCGCGCACGCCCACGTGGCTGGGAATCCAGTGGAGCTGGACCCGCCTGCCCTGTGCTGCCAGGTCCTGCAGGGTGCCCAGGATGGTGGTGGTGAGGTGGATGTTGTCCCTGGTATGGGCGTGGGCGTGCTGCAGCGCTTGCAGCCCCGACCTGGAGTCCGTGTGTATCACCACTGTGGCCTCCCGGCGGAGCAGAGCGTGCTGAAGGGCGTGCAGGATCGCTACCAGTTCCGTCTGGAGGGTGGAGCAGTGGTCTGACGTCCTCCACGCCCGCGTCAGACCGCTCGTGACGAAGGCGGCGCCGGACCTCCCGCTGTCGGGATCGACGGAGCCGTCGGTGAAGTAGATTGCGCTGCCCGGCTCCGTGACCTCAGACATGGATCTAAGGGCGTGTTGGCGTAGCTCCTCGGTGAGGCAGTGCACCTTGCTGGCGGGCAGCTGTGTGGCGGTGAAGTCGGCGGCGGGGAGCTCCCATGGTGGTGGTGGAGTGTAGGCAGGGTGGGGGGTGTCAGGGTCACACCACAGCCAGTTCTCCGCCTGGCTGAGGGTGGTGGCTGCTAAGGTGACGTTTATGAGCCACCTGTTGTTGCGCAGACACTCGATACCCTGCGCCATGACCACCCGGAGTCTCTTCTGCGCCACGCCCTCCACGTCGCGCTGGAGCACTCTGGCTACCCGGCAGGCCACGATGCACTTCACCCTGGCGGTGAGGGGCATCAGGTGGGCCTCGCTCTGCATGACACAGGCGCTGCACCACCTCGGTGCCCCCAACATGGTCCTCATGGCGGTGTTCTGCACCACCTCCAGGCGCTGCTGCTGCTGCCGGGGCAGCGCTACGAGGACAGGTGCACTGTAATCCACCAGGGAGCGCACTGCCTGCAGGTAATAGAGGCGGAGGACGGGGAAGGTGGCCCCCGCGCTCGGCCGCGTCATCGCCCTCATCAAGTTGAGCCGGGCCTGCGTCCGTTCCCTCAGGTATGTGACGTGCTGCGTGAAGGACAGCTGCCTGTCCACCCACACCCCGAGGTACTGGTAGGAGTCGGTCCAAGCCAGCCCGACTCCCTGGACGCTCAGCAGCTGGCCGGCAGGCGTGGGAGTCTTGATGGCCATGGCCCGGGACTTCACTGCCGAGATCTTGAGCCCCAGCTCTTCGCACTTGGCGGTGATGAGGTGCAGCGCCACTTGAGTCCGCGCGAGCTTGTCACCACGCCCGGTGACGACAAGGGCGAGGTCGTCAGCGTAGCTGAGGAGGATGGTTCCTTCCCGGAAGGGGAGCGCCACCAGCTGCTCCATCAGCACGTTGAAGAGGAACGGGCTGAGGATGCCGCCCTGGGGCGTCCCGTTCTCGAAGGTCAGGTAGGGAGACTTGTGGCCCTGGAACCTCACACGGGCCTGGCGCTGCTGAAGGTAGTCCTGGAGCCAGCCCAGCAGTCTCCCTCGGATGCCCTTCCTCACAAGGGCGGCGAGTATGGCGTGGGGGCTGGCCAGCTCGAAAGCCTTCTCGAGGTCGAGGAAGACTACGATGGTGGGCTGATTGTTGGCGTGAGCCAGGAGGGTGATGAGGCAGTCCGCCGTGCTCATCCCCTTGGTGTAACCGAACACGTGGGAATGCAGACTTCCCACGCTCCACTGTAGGCGACTCAGCACCATCCTCTCAGCTGTTTTTCCAGTGCAGCTCAGGAGGGAGATTGGCCTGAAGGCGGTGGGATCCTTCGGCTTGGGGATGGGCTGGATGTCTGCGACCTTCCATGAGGGCGGCAGGCGGCCTGCCTGCCACGACGCGTTGACAAGGGCCAGCAGCGCGGCGTCCCCGGCGGGCCCAGCGTGTGCCAGCATGGAGTACCGCACTCCGTCGGCCCCCGCCGCTGTGTCACGCCCACGCTTCGCCCTAGCTAGCTCATCGAACGTGAAGGGCTGGTCCGTCGCGTGCGGCTGGTCCCGTATTTTATTATCTTTTTTTTTTTTTTTTTTAAAGGTTTATTATGTAATAATGTACAATTATACATGGCACATATATACAAATGTACATATTACACAAAGCGGGGAGCCCGCCGGTGTAGTAGTGAGTCAAGACACGGCGGTGTGTCCCGCACGTGGCTTGTCTGTTACTGGTGGGTGGTGGCGGTCCTCACCACCCGTCGCCCGGCTGGGCGCGGGCGGCGATCAGCGCGGGGGGGGTGCTGTTCGCAGCATCTTCAGCAGCACATTTGTTGGTGTGCGGCGGACCAACTGGGCAGCACTTGCCTCTCGTGCCCTCAGTAGGGCGCCTCGTACAGGGTGGGCGGCGGGCGCTGGCTCTGGCCTGAGGCAGGCGGTGGCTGGGCAGGAGAGGAGGTAGTGCACCAGTGGGCGCCGGGAGCGGCCGCCGCAGTGCTCGCACCTCCCCGCCACAAAGTCGTCGTGTAGCTCTTCCCGCGTGCAGTAACCCAGCCTGACACGCTGCAGCAGCACGCCGTCTGCTCTGGGCTGGTGGTGGGCGGCGTCCAGTGGGCGGTAGGCGGTGGCTGCAGCATACCACGCCGCTTGCTTCTTGGACGCCTCCCATTCCTGGTGTTGCTGGTGGGCGTTGTGGGCGGCCATGCGCTTGGCCTGCGCCTTGAACTGCTGCAGGCTGGGGCGCACGGTCCAGGTGATGGTGGGGCCGTGGGCGGCTCCCTTGGCGGCCTCGTCGGCAGCCTCGTTACCGCGCACGCCCACGTGGCTGGGAATCCAGTGGAGCTGGACCCGCCTGCCCTGTGCTGCCAGGTCCTGCAGGGTGCCCAGGATGGTGGTGGTGAGGTGGATGTTGTCCCTGGTATGGGCGTGGGCGTGCTGCAGCGCTTGCAGCCCCGACCTGGAGTCCGTGTGTATCACCACTGTGGCCTCCCGGCGGAGCAGAGCGTGCTGAAGGGCGTGCAGGATCGCTACCAGTTCCGTCTGGAGGGTGGAGCAGTGGTCTGACGTCCTCCACGCCCGCGTCAGACCGCTCGTGACGAAGGCGGCGCCGGACCTCCCGCTGTCGGGATCGACGGAGCCGTCGGTGAAGTAGATTGCGCTGCCCGGCTCCGTGACCTCAGACATGGATCTAAGGGCGTGTTGGCGTAGCTCCTCGGTGAGGCAGTGCACCTTGCTGGCGGGCAGCTGTGTGGCGGTGAAGTCGGCGGCGGGGAGCTCCCATGGTGGTGGTGGAGTGTAGGCAGGGTGGGGGGTGTCAGGGTCACACCACAGCCAGTTCTCCGCCTGGCTGAGGGTGGTGGCTGCTAAGGTGACGTTTATGAGCCACCTGTTGTTGCGCAGACACTCGATACCCTGCGCCATGACCACCCGGAGTCTCTTCTGCGCCACGCCCTCCACGTCGCGCTGGAGCACTCTGGCTACCCGGCAGGCCACGATGCACTTCACCCTGGCGGTGAGGGGCATCAGGTGGGCCTCGCTCTGCATGACACAGGCGCTGCACCACCTCGGTGCCCCCAACATGGTCCTCATGGCGGTGTTCTGCACCACCTCCAGGCGCTGCTGCTGCTGCCGGGGCAGCGCTACGAGGACAGGTGCACTGTAATCCACCAGGGAGCGCACTGCCTGCAGGTAATAGAGGCGGAGGACGGGGAAGGTGGCCCCCGCGCTCGGCCGCGTCATCGCCCTCATCAAGTTGAGCCGGGCCTGCGTCCGTTCCCTCAGGTATGTGACGTGCTGCGTGAAGGACAGCTGCCTGTCCACCCACACCCCGAGGTACTGGTAGGAGTCGGTCCAAGCCAGCCCGACTCCCTGGACGCTCAGCAGCTGGCCGGCAGGCGTGGGAGTCTTGATGGCCATGGCCCGGGACTTCACTGCCGAGATCTTGAGCCCCAGCTCTTCGCACTTGGCGGTGATGAGGTGCAGCGCCACTTGAGTCCGCGCGAGCTTGTCACCACGCCCGGTGACGACAAGGGCGAGGTCGTCAGCGTAGCTGAGGAGGATGGTTCCTTCCCGGAAGGGGAGCGCCACCAGCTGCTCCATCAGCACGTTGAAGAGGAACGGGCTGAGGATGCCGCCCTGGGGCGTCCCGTTCTCGAAGGTCAGGTAGGGAGACTTGTGGCCCTGGAACCTCACACGGGCCTGGCGCTGCTGAAGGTAGTCCTGGAGCCAGCCCAGCAGTCTCCCTCGGATGCCCTTCCTCACAAGGGCGGCGAGTATGGCGTGGGGGCTGGCCAGCTCGAAAGCCTTCTCGAGGTCGAGGAAGACTACGATGGTGGGCTGATTGTTGGCGTGAGCCAGGAGGGTGATGAGGCAGTCCGCCGTGCTCATCCCCTTGGTGTAACCGAACACGTGGGAATGCAGACTTCCCACGCTCCACTGTAGGCGACTCAGCACCATCCTCTCAGCTGTTTTTCCAGTGCAGCTCAGGAGGGAGATTGGCCTGAAGGCGGTGGGATCCTTCGGCTTGGGGATGGGCTGGATGTCTGCGACCTTCCATGAGGGCGGCAGGCGGCCTGCCTGCCACGACGCGTTGACAAGGGCCAGCAGCGCGGCGTCCCCGGCGGGCCCAGCGTGTGCCAGCATGGAGTACCGCACTCCGTCGGCCCCCGCCGCTGTGTCACGCCCACGCTTCGCCCTAGCTAGCTCATCGAACGTGAAGGGCTGGTCCGTCGCGTGCGGCTGGTCCCGTATTTTATTATCTTTTTTTTTTTTTTTTTTAAAGGTTTATTATGTAATAATGTACAATTATACATGGCACATATATACAAATGTACATATTACACAAAGCGGGGAGCCCGCCGGTGTAGTAGTGAGTCAAGACACGGCGGTGTGTCCCGCACGTGGCTTGTCTGTTACTGGTGGGTGGTGGCGGTCCTCACCACCCGTCGCCCGGCTGGGCGCGGGCGGCGATCAGCGCGGGGGGGGTGCTGTTCGCAGCACCTTCAGCAGCACATTTGTTGGTGTGCGGCGGACCAACTGGGCAGCACTTGCCTCTCGTGCCCTCAGTAGGGCGCCTCGTACAGGGTGGGCGGCGGGCGCTGGCTCTGGCCTGAGGCAGGCGGTGGCTGGGCAGGAGAGGAGGTAGTGCACCAGTGGGCGCCGGGAGCGGCCGCCGCAGTGCTCGCACCTCCCCGCCACAAAGTCGTCGTGTAGCTCTTCCCGCGTGCAGTAACCCAGCCTGACACGCTGCAGCAGCACGCCGTCTGCTCTGGGCTGGTGGTGGGCGGCGTCCAGTGGGCGGTAGGCGGTGGCTGCAGCATACCACGCCGCTTGCTTCTTGGACGCCTCCCATTCCTGGTGTTGCTGGTGGGCGTTGTGGGCGGCCATGCGCTTGGCCTGCGCCTTGAACTGCTGCAGGCTGGGGCGCACGGTCCAGGTGATGGTGGGGCCGTGGGCGGCTCCCTTGGCGGCCTCGTCGGCAGCCTCGTTACCGCGCACGCCCACGTGGCTGGGAATCCAGTGGAGCTGGACCCGCCTGCCCTGTGCTGCCAGGTCCTGCAGGGTGCCCAGGATGGTGGTGGTGAGGTGGATGTTGTCCCTGGTATGGGCGTGGGCGTGCTGCAGCGCTTGCAGCCCCGACCTGGAGTCCGTGTGTATCACCACTGTGGCCTCCCGGCGGAGCAGAGCGTGCTGAAGGGCGTGCAGGATCGCTACCAGTTCCGTCTGGAGGGTGGAGCAGTGGTCTGACGTCCTCCACGCCCGCGTCAGACCGCTCGTGACGAAGGCGGCGCCGGACCTCCCGCTGTCGGGATCGACGGAGCCGTCGGTGAAGTAGATTGCGCTGCCCGGCTCCGTGACCTCAGACATGGATCTAAGGGCGTGTTGGCGTAGCTCCTCGGTGAGGCAGTGCACCTTGCTGGCGGGCAGCTGTGTGGCGGTGAAGTCGGCGGCGGGGAGCTCCCATGGTGGTGGTGGAGTGTAGGCAGGGTGGGGGGTGTCAGGGTCACACCACAGCCAGTTCTCCGCCTGGCTGAGGGTGGTGGCTGCTAAGGTGACGTTTATGAGCCACCTGTTGTTGCGCAGACACTCGATACCCTGCGCCATGACCACCCGGAGTCTCTTCTGCGCCACGCCCTCCACGTCGCGCTGGAGCACTCTGGCTACCCGGCAGGCCACGATGCACTTCACCCTGGCGGTGAGGGGCATCAGGTGGGCCTCGCTCTGCATGACACAGGCGCTGCACCACCTCGGTGCCCCCAACATGGTCCTCATGGCGGTGTTCTGCACCACCTCCAGGCGCTGCTGCTGCTGCCGGGGCAGCGCTACGAGGACAGGTGCACTGTAATCCACCAGGGAGCGCACTGCCTGCAGGTAATAGAGGCGGAGGACGGGGAAGGTGGCCCCCGCGCTCGGCCGCGTCATCGCCCTCATCAAGTTGAGCCGGGCCTGCGTCCGTTCCCTCAGGTATGTGACGTGCTGCGTGAAGGACAGCTGCCTGTCCACCCACACCCCGAGGTACTGGTAGGAGTCGGTCCAAGCCAGCCCGACTCCCTGGACGCTCAGCAGCTGGCCGGCAGGCGTGGGAGTCTTGATGGCCATGGCCCGGGACTTCACTGCCGAGATCTTGAGCCCCAGCTCTTCGCACTTGGCGGTGATGAGGTGCAGCGCCACTTGAGTCCGCGCGAGCTTGTCACCACGCCCGGTGACGACAAGGGCGAGGTCGTCAGCGTAGCTGAGGAGGATGGTTCCTTCCCGGAAGGGGAGCGCCACCAGCTGCTCCATCAGCACGTTGAAGAGGAACGGGCTGAGGATGCCGCCCTGGGGCGTCCCGTTCTCGAAGGTCAGGTAGGGAGACTTGTGGCCCTGGAACCTCACACGGGCCTGGCGCTGCTGAAGGTAGTCCTGGAGCCAGCCCAGCAGTCTCCCTCGGATGCCCTTCCTCACAAGGGCGGCGAGTATGGCGTGGGGGCTGGCCAGCTCGAAAGCCTTCTCGAGGTCGAGGAAGACTACGATGGTGGGCTGATTGTTGGCGTGAGCCAGGAGGGTGATGAGGCAGTCCGCCGTGCTCATCCCCTTGGTGTAACCGAACACGTGGGAATGCAGACTTCCCACGCTCCACTGTAGGCGACTCAGCACCATCCTCTCAGCTGTTTTTCCAGTGCAGCTCAGGAGGGAGATTGGCCTGAAGGCGGTGGGATCCTTCGGCTTGGGGATGGGCTGGATGTCTGCGACCTTCCATGAGGGCGGCAGGCGGCCTGCCTGCCACGACGCGTTGACAAGGGCCAGCAGCGCGGCGTCCCCGGCGGGCCCAGCGTGTGCCAGCATGGAGTACCGCACTCCGTCGGCCCCCGCCGCTGTGTCACGCCCACGCTTCGCCCTAGCTAGCTCATCGAACGTGAAGGGCTGGTCCGTCGCGTGCGGCTGGTCCCGTATTTTATTATCTTTTTTTTTTTTTTTTTTAAAGGTTTATTATGTAATAATGTACAATTATACATGGCACATATATACAAATGTACATATTACACAAAGCGGGGAGCCCGCCGGTGTAGTAGTGAGTCAAGACACGGCGGTGTGTCCCGCACGTGGCTTGTCTGTTACTGGTGGGTGGTGGCGGTCCTCACCACCCGTCGCCCGGCTGGGCGCGGGCGGCGATCAGCGCGGGGGGGGTGCTGTTCGCAGCACCTTCAGCAGCACATTTGTTGGTGTGCGGCGGACCAACTGGGCAGCACTTGCCTCTCGTGCCCTCAGTAGGGCGCCTCGTACAGGGTGGGCGGCGGGCGCTGGCTCTGGCCTGAGGCAGGCGGTGGCTGGGCAGGAGAGGAGGTAGTGCACCAGTGGGCGCCGGGAGCGGCCGCCGCAGTGCTCGCACCTCCCCGCCACAAAGTCGTCGTGTAGCTCTTCCCGCGTGCAGTAACCCAGCCTGACACGCTGCAGCAGCACGCCGTCTGCTCTGGGCTGGTGGTGGGCGGCGTCCAGTGGGCGGTAGGCGGTGGCTGCAGCATACCACGCCGCTTGCTTCTTGGACGCCTCCCATTCCTGGTGTTGCTGGTGGGCGTTGTGGGCGGCCATGCGCTTGGCCTGCGCCTTGAACTGCTGCAGGCTGGGGCGCACGGTCCAGGTGATGGTGGGGCCGTGGGCGGCTCCCTTGGCGGCCTCGTCGGCAGCCTCGTTACCGCGCACGCCCACGTGGCTGGGAATCCAGTGGAGCTGGACCCGCCTGCCCTGTGCTGCCAGGTCCTGCAGGGTGCCCAGGATGGTGGTGGTGAGGTGGATGTTGTCCCTGGTATGGGCGTGGGCGTGCTGCAGCGCTTGCAGCCCCGACCTGGAGTCCGTGTGTATCACCACTGTGGCCTCCCGGCGGAGCAGAGCGTGCTGAAGGGCGTGCAGGATCGCTACCAGTTCCGTCTGGAGGGTGGAGCAGTGGTCTGACGTCCTCCACGCCCGCGTCAGACCGCTCGTGACGAAGGCGGCGCCGGACCTCCCGCTGTCGGGATCGACGGAGCCGTCGGTGAAGTAGATTGCGCTGCCCGGCTCCGTGACCTCAGACATGGATCTAAGGGCGTGTTGGCGTAGCTCCTCGGTGAGGCAGTGCACCTTGCTGGCGGGCAGCTGTGTGGCGGTGAAGTCGGCGGCGGGGAGCTCCCATGGTGGTGGTGGAGTGTAGGCAGGGTGGGGGGTGTCAGGGTCACACCACAGCCAGTTCTCCGCCTGGCTGAGGGTGGTGGCTGCTAAGGTGACGTTTATGAGCCACCTGTTGTTGCGCAGACACTCGATACCCTGCGCCATGACCACCCGGAGTCTCTTCTGCGCCACGCCCTCCACGTCGCGCTGGAGCACTCTGGCTACCCGGCAGGCCACGATGCACTTCACCCTGGCGGTGAGGGGCATCAGGTGGGCCTCGCTCTGCATGACACAGGCGCTGCACCACCTCGGTGCCCCCAACATGGTCCTCATGGCGGTGTTCTGCACCACCTCCAGGCGCTGCTGCTGCTGCCGGGGCAGCGCTACGAGGACAGGTGCACTGTAATCCACCAGGGAGCGCACTGCCTGCAGGTAATAGAGGCGGAGGACGGGGAAGGTGGCCCCCGCGCTCGGCCGCGTCATCGCCCTCATCAAGTTGAGCCGGGCCTGCGTCCGTTCCCTCAGGTATGTGACGTGCTGCGTGAAGGACAGCTGCCTGTCCACCTACACCCCGAGGTACTGGTAGGAGTCGGTCCAAGCCAGCCCGACTCCCTGGACGCTCAGCAGCTGGCCGGCAGGCGTGGGAGTCTTGATGGCCATGGCCCGGGACTTCACTGCCGAGATCTTGAGCCCCAGCTCTTCGCACTTGGCGGTGATGAGGTGCAGCGCCACTTGAGTCCGCGCGAGCTTGTCACCACGCCCGGTGACGACAAGGGCGAGGTCGTCAGCGTAGCTGAGGAGGATGGTTCCTTCCCGGAAGGGGAGCGCCACCAGCTGCTCCATCAGCACGTTGAAGAGGAACGGGCTGAGGATGCCGCCCTGGGGCGTCCCGTTCTCGAAGGTCAGGTAGGGAGACTTGTGGCCCTGGAACCTCACACGGGCCTGGCGCTGCTGAAGGTAGTCCTGGAGCCAGCCCAGCAGTCTCCCTCGGATGCCCTTCCTCACAAGGGCGGCGAGTATGGCGTGGGGGCTGGCCAGCTCGAAAGCCTTCTCGAGGTCGAGGAAGACTACGATGGTGGGCTGATTGTTGGCGTGAGCCAGGAGGGTGATGAGGCAGTCCGCCGTGCTCATCCCCTTGGTGTAACCGAACACGTGGGAATGCAGACTTCCCACGCTCCACTGTAGGCGACTCAGCACCATCCTCTCAGCTGTTTTTCCAGTGCAGCTCAGGAGGGAGATTGGCCTGAAGGCGGTGGGATCCTTCGGCTTGGGGATGGGCTGGATGTCTGCGACCTTCCATGAGGGCGGCAGGCGACCTGCCTGCCACGACGCGTTGACAAGGGCCAGCAGCGCGGCGTCCCCGGCGGGCCCAGCGTGTGCCAGCATGGAGTACCGCACTCCGTCGGCCCCCGCCGCTGTGTCACGCCCACGCTTCGCCCTAGCTAGCTCCTCGAACGTGAAGGGCTGGTCCGTCGCGTGCGGCTGGTCCCGCGCCTCCCTGACCTCCTCGTCGCGCTGCGGGCGTAACTGCTGCTGGAGGTGGCGGGTGTGGGGAGGGAGCTGCTCGCTGGAACTCCTCGCTGTGAAGCAGTTCACCAGCCGATCAGCCTCTTGCTGTGGGCGTGGGTGGGCGGTTGGGCGGGTCGGGGCAGCGCCTGAGGCCTTCCTGAAACACCGCCACAGCTGGCCGAGGGAGGTGTGTTGGCTGAAAGAGGCGCACCACTCCAGCCACTTTGCCTCCCTGGCGCTCAGGGACACCTGCCGCGCACGGGCCACCACGTCCTGCAGGAGCCGCAGGTTGGTGGCAGTCGGGCGCTTCTCGTACAGCCTCCTGTGGACGTTGACGCGGTGATTGTGTTCCCGGACCTTCTCGTTATAAAACCACCAGTCCGGGCGCCGGCGGCGGTTCGAGGCGGTCCTGGGCATGGCCGCGTCTGCTGCACCCTCTATGGCTGCTGTGAGGTCCCTCTCCTGCTGGTGCAGGTCCATGGGCGGCACGTACGTGGACCACCACTCGTCGAGGGCGGCTTGGAACTTGGTCCAATCCGCCCTCCTGACGTTCCACTGCGGCGGCGGGGGAGGGGGTACTGGTGGGGCCACAGTGAGGGTGGTGAGGGTCCCGTAGTGGTCGCTGGTGAGGGTGGGGTGGACCCGCCAGGTGGCGCCGGGCAGTATGTCGCCCGACACCAGCGTGAGGTCAAGCCGCCCCCCCCGGACGTGCGTGGCCTCCCCGGTGTTGAGGAGGTGGACGTGAGGGAGTTCCTCGAGCAGGTCGGCTAGGTGGCGCCCAGTCGCGTTGGTGGGCGACACAGAGTGCAGCACCGGGTGGTGGGCGTTGAAGTCGCCCGCCACAAGGAGGCTGGAGTGGGAGGCGAGGGAGAGCAGTTCCCCCGCCTCCAGCAGGTATCGCTGGCTCCTGTATACGTTGTATACGATGAGAGGGAGGGGCCCCAGCTGCAGCTCCAGTGCCAGGACCTCCACGCCGTCCCCACAGTGCACGGGTGTGGCGATCCTGTTGTGCGGGATGGTGCTCCGTATGAGGGCTGTACAGCCACGCCCGTTTTCGTCGCCGGCCGGAAGCGAGTGGAGAGTGTAGCCTGCCACTCGCCACTCAAACTCGGCCGATGTGAGCGTCTCCTGCAAGAGAACCAGGTCCAGGTTCTCCTGGAAGATGGCTTGCAGTACCTGGTGTTTCTTGGGGCGGAGGCCCTGCACATTCCACTGCAGCACCCTCAGCGTGGGCGCCGGCGCGTGGGCTGGGTGGGCGGTGCTTTCACTCCGCACCTCCATCTTGGTTGTGGGCGTGCGGTGGGTGGAGAGGGTGTTGGGTGGGCTCCCTCGTCGTTGAAGGTGATGGTGGGGGCTGGAGGGCGCCCCCTGAGACGTCGGTGAGCATCTCTTCGTGGAGGAGTGCTTCGAGGTCCTGCTCGGTGATGGCTGCGGTGCCCTGCCGGCGGTCAAGCAGCCTCTTTACCAGTCGCACCACACACACAAGGATGACGTCTACAATGGCGTTGCCCTCTTCATTCAGTCCCTCACCGTGGCCAGAGGGTCGAGACTCTGTCGGTGGTTGGGCATTGGGCAGCGCCGTGGGCTGCTCCTCGACGAGGCGGGCGTGGTGGGCGCGGTCCCTGCGTCCCCCCCTCCTCTGTGGCTGGGGGACCCAGGAGGTGGGAGGCTGGGTGGAGGTGTGGGCGGAGTTAACGGTTGTGCGGCTGCTGGTCGCTGCCTGCCCCTCCCCCTGCCCTCCCTCGACCTGTCCTGAGCCGGGCCGTTGAGGGGTGGGGGGCGGGTGGGAGGCCGGCCTGTCTGGTGGCGTGGGAACAAAGCGTCGTCTGCCTTGTTGCTGGGGGGGTTCCCTCTGCTGCTGCTGCTGTGGTAGTCTGCTCGCTGCCTGCCACTCCCCCTCCCATGGTCCGCCCTGACGTGTGCCGGGCCGGCCAGGGGTGGGGGGTGGGTGGGTGACCCATTCTGACCTGGCTGGTGGTGGCGCGGGAACAAGGTGGCGGTTTCTCTGTTGCTGGGGGTGGCCATGTGGTTCCCTCTGCTGCTGCTGCTGCTGCTGCTGGTGTCCCTGTGGCATCCTCCTCATGCGTTCGGGGCACTTCACGTTCCACGCGTGGTGCCCCTTGGTGCAGTTAGGGCACCGTGCCGTGGTGACCTCGCTGGCCTTGTGGCGATCGATGCACTGCTCCGTGGGGTGCGCTTGGCTGCATACGCCACACCTGACGGGGTGTTGGCACGTGGCCTGGAGGTGCCCGAAGCGCTGGCACTTGTAGCACCTCACAGGCTCACCCTGGTAGGGACGCAGGGCATAGCGGCCCCAGCTGCCCAGGTCCAGCTTGGGGGGCGGCGGCCCCTCGTACACCAACAAGATCTGCCTCGTGGGGACCTTGTCTCTGTGCGCCCGAAGCCGTGTTGCCGAGAGCACGTGGGGGTGGGCCTCGACAGCCTGGAGGGGGAGGGTGATGGGGTAGCGCTCCAGCACCACCTTGTGCCTCTTCACGCTGGGGTCGAGCAGGATCACACGGTCCCCTTCCTCGGCGAGGCGGCGCAGCAGGGCCTCCGACCAGTCGTCCTTCGGGGTGAGGACGTATTCGCTGGTGAGCGTGGGGCGTACGTTTATACGCAGGGCAGGGTGCGCGCTCTCCAGCTCCGTTACAGTCTGGTATGCACTGGTGGTGTCGTGCTGGTGCACAAGCTTGAACTTGGGCCGGGGGCTTCGTCGGGAGTTCGAGACCATTTCCCAGCCTCCCTCGTCCTCCTGCTGGGCCTCGGTCTGGGGGCTCTCGTCGATAACGAGGCGACCGCTATCATCGCTGGGGGCCTCCTCTGCGTGGGAGAACTCCGGCTCCAAGCTGCGGGCGGTCCTCTTCGGCGTGGAGGTCTCCGCCGGTGATGCTGAAAGTGAGCGGTTCAGCGTCCGCTTAACCCCTGGGGTGGCTACGGGCGCCAGCCCTTGCACTGCACTGGTCACTGAGGTCATGGTGGCGTTGCAAGGCACACACTATCACTGTTACTGAGGGCATGGAAGCGAGGGCACGTGTCACTCACTAAGCGCGTCGGACATGCGAGTTCACAACAAAATCGTGGGGTGGTGGTGGTGGAGTGAGAGCGTCGTGAGAGCTTACAGCCAACACGTCCTCCCTCTCTCGCGACGACGCGCTGTCTGTATTTTTTTTTTTTTTTTTTTTTTTTTTTATTATCAAAAATATGGTATTAATAAACAAAATGTAAATTCTAATAATAAATACATAAATGGTGTATGCGCCCTGTCCGAGGACAGAGCGTGACAAGTTGATGTTGACGGAATGGTTTGCAGCACAACAAAATACATAAACATAAAAACAAAAGAAAAACATAAATAAAGAAACATAATGAGTACATTGAAATAAAGAGAATAATGAAAATTATGAAAATAAAAGGTTTATAATAGTTGTAGCTAGAGAACGGGGATACCACACGTACCACACGTCTTTTAAGGGAAAACCGCTACATATATATATATATATATATATATATATATATATATATATATATATATATATATATATATATATATATATATATATATATATATACATATATATATATATATATATATATATATATATATATATATATATATATATATATATATATATATATATATATATATATATACACACATATACATATATATATATATATATATATATATATATATATATATATATATATTTTTTTTTTTTTTTGGGGGGGGGGACCTCCACAGGAAACCAGTACTACATTTTGTATACCACGTACTACCAGACATTCACATACACCAATGTACCCTACTGTGCAATCAAATTTATGTGTTCAAACTTAAAAGAAACCATGTTTGCTAAGTCTGAAGTCTCAACCAACTCCACTTCTTTAATCCCCCAGATGACTGCAAGTCCAGATGAGGAACGCCACAGCGTCCCCTACAAATCAAAACCGTTTAATTGGGGGTATGGGACAAATGAATACTGGAAGACCATCAAGGTACATCCAGAGTCTGGCTGCTCGATGATTACCACACAAGCCATTCATCCGAATACTAATCCATGTGTGGCAGAGCAGCAACTATCCTTGGCCTGCCGGGAGGAGGGCCACAGTGGTAATGAATGCCAGCCTTACTTTGAGAACTACAGGACTTGCATTAAGTTTTGGCATTGTGTGATAAAAGATAGAAGGGCCAAGGGGGAGGTACCAGCCCTGCCTCCCCCAGACCTCAGGCATCGGGTAAAAAAGGAATACATGAAAAGGGACTATTGCACAGCGAAATGAAACACATATACATGATATGGTCAGAAGTTTGCTCCAGAAAGCTTCAAGGAGAAAGAAAGAATTTAGTTGCAGAAGATACTGAAGTTTTATATAAGGAAACTGCTGAGTGTATAGAAAAAAAGAAAAGGAAAAAAAGAACACATTGCAAGAAGAGTACGTATACATTTTTACTGGTAGGTCTACCTTCAAACATGCATAAATGTCACTTATGCATTTAAAGAAACAACTGGATTTTACATCTTTATATTTTCAGGACGGCAATGTTTTGGTTACCTACAGAAAATTTCATGGTAAAGCTTCACCATATCTAGATTATTATAGCTTACTAAATGTTGAAATTTAACATTCATGACCTCTGTACCTCTTAATAAAAGATTTGTCGTATTCATTAGATTTACTGAAGGGAACCCATGAATAAGGAAACAATTAAGAACTAATGCTATATGATAAAGTAGGTGTTGCTTAATGGAAGAATCAATACATGTAAAAAAATATTTCAAATATAAAGTTGAGAGCAACATACAGTATTTCAACAAATAAAACAAAGCATACTAGTTGACCTGTCATGCGACATGACCTGTTGCATGCATTGCCTCCACCATTGTATATATTTTACACTGACTATTCAGAGTAGCTGGAGTAAAACAGCATTATTGTCAACAAATAAGTATTTGTTCCTTCAGCCTTAGCTGGAGTGTTTGTCAGACCAACCCTGTTGTTAATCTCTATGTTCGTTAGGTGGTCAGCATGATTGATTACACAGTGGGAGGTAATGGTATGTGGGATGATACAGAGGACCAATCATAGGTTTTGGGTACCCACATCAATGAGTGTGTCCTGACCTTTACTGTCCTCATCAGTGATATGCATGTAAAGAAGTCAAGATCACAATGAAAGCTTTCTACCTAGCTGGAAACCAAGAGTCTACCACTTGCAGCTTCTGTTTGTATATTTTTCCAAATGAGACATACAATTGATGAAGGACAATACATACATAGGTGATTATGTAAAACAAATATGACTGATTGGCAATCATTCAGTGTAGTTCCATAAACGCTTCTCTTTGTCTCTTAGTTATTCACAAAGGTCTGCCACAGGAACAATGGAAAGGAAATAAAAAGGACACCTTCTATAACTCCCATGGAAGAATCATGCAAGTTGTGGAGGGCTCTGTGGTAGAAGTGACACTACAATGCAATTACTTTATACATTGACCCAGCAAGTATTTATCATTGTGCAGATGAAACTACTCTCTTTCACCAATACCTTGTTAACCAACAACGTACCGAAGAAACAGAATCAATTAGTTACCTTCGTACCCAAATCTCCGATGCTTGTCAAAAAATTGTAGAATGAAGTGAAGATCTGTAAAAAAAATGTATGCACTTTGACTTCAATGTTCATAAGCTAGAATTGTAATTGTAATTGTAATGTGGGGGGGGAAAATGTGCCAGGCAACAAAGGCCATATGGCACTATTGGGGTAGTAGGATTAGGTAGTAGGATTGGGTAGTATGGTTAGGTGAGGGGGAGGATCGGGTAGGGATTAGATTAGATCAGGGGTCAGGAACCTTTTTAGCTGAGAGAGCCATGAAAGTCAAATATTTTCAAATGTATTTCCGTGAGACCCATATAATATTTTTTTTAACACTGAATACAACTAAATGCGTCAATTTTTTTTTAAGTAAAACCAATAATTTTACAGTATAATAGTTATCTGAATTTATTCTTTTAATTACGTTATATAAATTTAGCTAAGATTTTATCTGCGAGCCAGATGCAGTCATCAAAAGAGCCATATCTGGCTCGCGAGCCATAGGTTGCCGACCCCTGGATTAGATGAAGGACGTTAGCGGCACGGAGAAAGGATATAAGGGCAGGGAGGGAAAAGGAAGGGGACTCAGCGAGGATGTCAGCAAGACGAGGGGCACGAGACAGGGAGGAAAGATGGGGGAAGGCTGCAAGACGAGGAGCTGCGAAGGCAGGACATGACAGAAGGAGATGAGGAAGAGAGGACAGGACGCCACAAGACGGGCAGACAGGGGGAGGGGAACGGGACATCAGGTAAGAATGGGTGAATCTGGTGTGGCCAATTCGTAAGTGGGCCAGGGCAGTCTCCCAGCGTCTAGTAGGATGAGATGGGTAAGACCAAGGGAAGACAGAGGCTTTGACAGCGCCAAGTTTATTAGGAGTAAGAGTGGACCAGAAAGATTGGCAGCGGGTGTAAAGGAAAGTCCGAAAAACTGGGAAATAATCAGAAACAGGAAGGGAGGAAGTGCAAAAGGTAGGAAGGGTAAGGGCATCATGTGCCAAAGAGTCAACAGCATCATTACCAGAAATTCCAACATGACTGGGTACCCAGCAAAAACGAACTGTTTTGTGACGGACAGAAAGGCGGAATAACCAGTCCTGGATGTCGTGGACAAGAGGATGTGAAGAGGAAAAGGAAGATAAAAGGGAGAGAGACGGTCAAGACTAGGTAAAAATAGTATAAGAAGAAGCGGTGAGGCGGAATATACGGCGGAGGGCAAAAAGAATCGCGAACAGCTCAGTAATAAGGATGCTAGCCTCGAGAGGGAGGCGGTATTGGAAATAAGTGTCAGGAAACAGGACAGCACAGCCCGAGCCAGTAGAAGACTTGGAGCCATCAGTATAAACATGTACGCTACCAGAATGAGTAGGAAGATGAGCCGAGAAATGGGAACGTAAGACACAGGGAGGGGTATTAGACTTCGGGGAGGCAGGGAAGACAGAGGAGCAAAGGGAGGGGTGACGGGAGAGCCAGGGAGGAGTAGAGGAAACGGAATGGGAGCGGATTAAGGGAAGGGGAAGAAGGATGGGATAGAAGGGCACGCATATGGAGGGGGAAGGGAACATGTAAGCGAGGCCGGGTGGCAAAGGCCGCGGACAGAGAAGGAGGGATATGCAAAGCGGAGGAGGGAAATTAAAGGAAACGGGCATAACAGCAGAGGGAAAGGAGGGCCCGGCGACGGGGAAGAGAAGGAAGGCCGGCTTCAGTGTATAAGCTCAGGGGAAGATCGGAAAGCACCAAGAGCGAGACGGAGACCAAGGTGATGGACAGGGTCAAGGAGGCTGAGGACGGAAGGGGAGGCAGAAGAATAAACATGGCAGCCATAATCAAGGACAGAAAGGACCAGTACAGTATGCAGCGAAAGCAGAGTCTTGCAGTCAGCACCCCAAGACACATGGGAGAGGGTTTGTAGGAGACGGAGGCGGCGAAGGGCGGTATCCTTGAGAGAGAAGACATGCTGGCGCCAAGTGAGGTGAGAGTCGAGAATAAGACCAAGAAACTTGCCCGACGTGCGATACTCAAGAGGGGTACCATAAAGAAGGAAGGGAGGAAGACAAGCAGTACGGGAACGAGAAAAGCAAATGGAGAAAGACTTTGTAGGGGAGAAGCGGAAGCCATGGTCGGTGGCCCAAGAGGAGGTGGCAGTAACAGCAGATTGAAGAAGGCGATGGAGAAGACAGGTGGAGCTGCCCGAGGCATAAATGGCGAAATCGTCTACATAAAGAGAGGACCTGACACCAGACGGGAGGGTAGAAACGATAACGTCAATGGCCAGGAGGAAGAGGGCACGCCTGGGGCACGCCCTCGTACTGACAGAAGAAAGGGAAGCAAGAAGAAGCGACCCTAACGCGGAAGGAATGGTTCCTTATGGAGGAAAACCCCCATGTTGCCAGAGACACCGACACAGGACAGCTGGTGAAGGATGTGATGACGCCAAGTGGTATCGTAAGCTTTCTCAAGATCGAAGAAAACAACTAAGACAGATTCTCGTCGAACAAAAGCAGAAGTAATACATGTTTGTAAGCGGGCGAGAGGTTCTGCTGTACCGCGGGCACAGCGGAAGCCAAACTGAGTGGGGGAGAGAAGGCTCTTTAATTCGAGGTACCACATCAATCGGAGATTGATCATGCGCTCAAGAAGCTTGCAGACACAGCTAGTCAGAGCAATGGGCCTATAATCCTAGGGGAGAGCACCAGATTTGTTAGGCTTAAGAAAAGGGAGTATAAGTGCATCGCGCCATTGGGGTGAAAGGTCCCCAGTTAGCCAAACCCGATTATAAAGGGTAAGAAAGAAGGTCAGGGAGACAGTAGGAAGGTGGCGGAGCATCTGATAGTGAACACCATCAGGGCCCGCAGTGGTGTTACGACAGCACTTCAAGGCAGAGGTAAGTTCAGAGGGGGAGAAGGGGGTGTTATATGAAGCATTAGAAGAAAGTGTGAAGGTAATAGGGGTGTGCTCACGTGCCGTCTTAAGGGCAGCAAACTCAGGAGGAAGATGGGAACCACTGCTGACGCTGCTAAAAAAACGAGCCCAGTTCAGTGGCAACCTGGAGGGGTTCAGCAATATCACCCTGGGTGAGGCGAAGTACAGGAGCAAAGGAGTGTGGGTGTTTACCTGACAATTTATGAATACGGCGCCAGACTGAAACAATGGGGGTAGAGGAAGTCAAGGTAGACACATAAGCACGCCAGCTGTTGGACTGAGCCAATCTAGTGATCCGGCGGAACCTAGCTGAGGCACGTTTGAAGTTAACAAAGGCCGGGAGTGTCCCGTTTACATCGGTAACTACTCCAGGCCGCCAGTTTCAGGCGAAAGGCGGTAGTGCAGGCAGGGTTTCACCAGGGAACAGACTTGAAGGTAAAGGAGCGGGAAGTCCGAGGGATGGAGACAAAAGCAGCAGCGAGGACAGACGTGATAAAGTAGATCAACATATCAGATGAGGAGGAAAAATCAGGAGAGAAGAGACGAAGGGCAGACAGTGAGGCAAAAGCACGCCAGTCTGCCCTACCAAAGCACCAGCGAGGGGGACTGGGAAGAGGGATGTAGGAAGTAGAAGAAAGAAGAACCGGGAAATTATCACTACAGGGATTGTGGTCAAGAACCGACCAGTGGAGATCTAGTAGTAGGTCAGGGGAACAGAGGGCGAGGTCGAGGCAGGAGAAAGTCTGGGTGCGGAGATCAAAGTGTGTGGGGGCGGCAGTATTAAGGATAGTAAGGTCAAAGTCTTTAAGGAAATGGTCGAGGGAGCGGCCACGAGAGGTGACCACAGAATCCCCCCAAAGGGCGTGGTGGCAATTAAAATCACAAACCACAAGGAGGGGGGAAGGGAGGTTAGAGAAAAGGGAGCGGAGGGCATCGAGATCGAGAGGCTGGGAAGGAGAAAGGTAAAGGGAAACGAGAGACACCCAACGGCGGAGGTAGATACGAAGGACCGTACAGGGAAGTGTAGTAGGGATAGGAAGAGTGGTAGAAGCAACAGACTGGTGAAGAAGAATAGCAGAAGAAGAGATAGAGTGCGGGAAGAAAAAAAAGCGGTACTGGGGAATATGGGTGGGTGGGCTAGTAAGGAACGTTTCCTGAAGGCAGAGGACCATGGGGGCATAAGAGGAAATGAGTTGGCGAAGATCCTGTCGATGGGCACGAAAACCACGAATATTCTACTGAATAACAGACATAATAATAAGACTCGGAATGGGTGAAGGTGAGGGAGGAGCGTCCTCAGGGAATAAAGGACCGGGGTCCATATCCATAAGAAGCGAGGAAGAAGGAAGGAGGTCAGGAGCGGATGAGGTATGGTGAGAGGGGGGAGGTTGAGAGAGGAGATCGGTGTGGGAGTAGCCAGGTGGTAGGGGAAGAGAGAGGATAGATCAGGTAGCAGAGGAAGGTGGGGGAGGGGCAGACGAAGGGGGCTGCACCGAAGAACAGGCGGGGTAAGACGAGAAGGGGAGGGGAGAGTAAAGCGGGGAAGGGGGAGATGGCGGAGCGCCGGGTGCAGAGGAGGGGGAGGGGGACTGGAGGAGGGGTTGAGGAGGGGAGACAGCAGAGGGAGAAGGTGGAGGAGGGGGAGTCGGGGTAGGAGGGAGGTGCTTGGGGGGTGGGTGAACAGAGGCCACGACCTGGATAGGAGGGGCCGGGGGAGGAGATAAGGAGGTAGGAGGAGAGGACAATGGAGCTGTGTTCTTTATGAGCGCGATGATGGCATCGAGGTTATCACCCTTGGAAGGAGCGGGCGAGGAAGGTGCAGGGCGAGTCTTTTTAGCGAGGTGGAGAGGGGGTGAAGAGATCAAGGCGGGAGCTGGAGAGGGGGTTGGTGGGGGAGAGGAGACCAAAGTTTCAGAGTGGTGTTGTCGTTTGGTAGAGTGGGAGCGCTGAGGGCGTGGAGAGGGAGGGGTAGGAGTACAGACGGTGGTGGAGGTAGGAGTATCAGGGTCAAGGACAGCAAAAGAATTAGAGCAGGAGATGGAGGATGGAGGGTGGGAGGGAGAGAAGGAAGAGGAAGGAGGTAGAGAGGGATGGGTGGAAGGAGGGGTAGGGGAGGGAGGCCGAGGATCGGGGCGGGAAGAAGAGGACGTGGCTGGAAAGTGAGGGGAAGAGGCGGAGGTAGCAACATGGTGAGAAGGGATGAAGCCTAGGCGACGGGCTTTCTGACGAGCCTCACGTAATGTGAGACCGTCACGGAAGTGAATACCAGCGACTTCAGCCTCAAACTTGTAAGTTGGGCAGCCGCGGTAGTGAACATTATGGGAGCCGCCACAATTGCAGCACCGGTGGGTAGTAGTATGGCATTGATTGCGGGTGTGGGTAAGGCCAGAGTGAGGTAAGGCGGAGTGGCAGTGGTTTTCGGGATATCCAAAGCGCCAACAGTTTCGGCACTGGCGAGGTGGAGGAACGTAAGGCCGGACGGGGAGCATGACGCCCCCAACGTAGACATGGGTAGGGAGATCGTGGCGTTTGAAGGAGATCGGTGCAACATTGGTGGAGTTTTTCTGGCGACCTCGGGGGGACAAGTTATAACAGCGAACGGTGACAGCGTCATATTCGCTGAGTAGGTCTAGTAGGTCAGTGTGACAGTCTGACCAGACCTTGTCGTCAATTGGGCAGTCTTGTGGGGAGATTGCAACATTTCGTCGCTTGTTATTGCAACGTTTTCGTGTTCTGTTAATCAACTTATACTTTGGTAACGGGGTACAGAACACTAACTTCTAAGATGATTTTCATTAAAAGATCTTTCCGTTTTCTATAACTTTAATTAACAAATAATCTTCCTTTGCTCCTTCTGTCATATACTAACATCAACTCCTGTTATTTACTAACATCGTGCTCCTTCTGTCATATAATAACATAATTCTTTCTTCTTGCTTTGACACATATATAATCAGCACATAAGTAATTCTTCTAGGAGCATATAAAAATATTCATAATCATGGAGCAACACAAAATATTCATAATCACGGAGCAATACATAATAAATCACAAATCCTACATAAACTATCCTTACACTAACATCCTACAGCTGCTTTCAAGACTGCATTAGAACAAGTTTCCACTTACCCCAATATCTCAACAGCTCCATTCTGAGCTGAGTTGATTACTTCCTGAGTAGAAGTCTGAGTGAATGCTCTTCTCTAAGCGAGTAAGCCTCTTTTATTTCCAAAATCTAGACAGTCACCAATTCTCCACAGACACAGCATTTGGGGAAGTTCCTATATTGGTTTAAGGCTACTTGTTAGGTTTACAATACCCGGAAACGAATAGTACATCAGTGACGGCTATGACATTGTTGTTAGGCTAATCCTTAGGCTTGTTTTCCCTCTGTGTGGGCAACTTTTGAACTCACGTCTCATAAGATCACTTCTGTCTCACAAAATTTATCTTCTCATTTATCTGACTCTCTGGTCATAAGTAAGCATTACGTTTGTCCTTTGCCCTCTGGTCATAAGTAAACATTACATTTGTAGGGCTGTGTGTGTAACAACATTTGAACTATTGTTTCATAATTAACATATATATCTTCCCTTTTATCTCACTATCTAGTCTGAATGCTGATACCTAGACCATATTGCCTTGTACATTTAATTTCCTGTATATGGATTATTTGCGTGTTTACCTGGCGTTCTGATATGGAACACCTGTTGTTTTGATCTCGCCACTGACTGACCCATAATCTTGGTTTGTATTTGATTTCCTCTCCAATATTTACATTTCCTTACCACGTGGTTTCCAAGCCAAGTGGTTACTATTCCACATGTATCTTCCACCTTCACATATCACATAATTATGGTCACGACAAACAGTGCCAGTGCATGTGTTGAGACGGTCGGCAGGGGTCGCACAGAAGCGGGTACCGGATGGAGCCAATAAGTTAGCCATGGCCTGAGACTGAGCCTCAGACTCCACGCGTACCAGGCATGAACGGTCAGGTCGGGTTTGAAAATGGACCTTGCCCACTTGTTCCTGTAAACAACGTTGAAAGAGGAGGGTATTCTCAGCGGAGGGGGGGATAATGAAGAAACGATCCCAGCGGGCAGGGGCGAAGAGGTTATGGGCAGAGGGGTGAGACGCGCCACGAGAGGAGCCAGTCCGGGGCTGTGCCATAGTCTTCTTAGAGGAAGAGGGAACATAAGGGGCTAAGGTAGTAATAGAGGAAGATGTAGATGTGACGGGGAGGGAGGCTGGAGGGGTGGTAGGAGTGGAAGAGAGAGTCGGGAGAGCGGTAGGCACAGGGGAGGGAAGAGAGGTAGTAGAAAGGGCGCTGGAAATAGGGACGGTAGGAGGAGTGCAGGGGGCAGGTGAGATGAGGAGACTGCAGGGGTGCGAATAGAGGCTGTGGTAGTGGTAGAGGAGGATGAGGAGCAATGAGGACCGAACCCTGGGGGGGATGGGGGGATGGTAGCAGGAGAGAGAGAGAGAAGATGTGGGAGGTGGGGCATAGGATGGAGAAGTTGTGGAAGGGCCAAGGGTACAAGGGAGAGTAGGGGGAGTAGAAGGTGGTATGGTATTAGGGGTCTGAGGAACGGGCAGAGAGGTCGAGACCAGGTCCATTGGGCAGGCAGAGGTGTCAGGGGGGGGCGACTAGCAGCAGAGGCCTCGAGGGACTGGTCGGATACCACTCGAGGGGAACATGTTAAATTTTTCTTATCCATATACTGATGTGCTTTAATAAGAATGGCATCGGGGTCACGGGTAAACCGCCTACCGGATTGGCAAAAGGGACCGAGCGCTGCCACCGGGGATGGGGTACCTCGTCCCCCACAGGACTACCCGGTTTAAAAGGCAGCCCTTGTGGCACCGAAAGTTTGGCCCGCAGCGGCGAGCAAAGACCCCGGCCTCAATGCCTACCGGCCCAGGCACCCTCCAGCCAACACAGGACGGCCCACGACGGGCGATCCCCCTGGCGGGTGGCACCGGTGACCCATACCAGCCTACGGTCGGGATCATCTTGTCGGTCCTGACGGACACACAAGCCCCCTCACCACGTCAAGGTAAATCCCATGGGGGGGTTCATAAGCTAGAAATGAATTCGATGAATGCATTATTTTGTATCAACTGATGATCAGTGCAGGCACTCCCTCACAAGATGATTTAATGCAGTTATACTAAATAACAATATCTGAACAAAATAATCTGTTCTGCCAATATAACATTTTATAAACGTAATAGTGATACATGAGTCAAATGGGGAAAGAAAAACAAAACACCCTTTGTGATTTTATATTTATCAATAAAATTTTTATCATTATTATTGCATTATCATTATCATAATCATTATCATCACCATCATTATTATTTGATGATAAAGGGTTAAATTTCAACTCAGATACTTGTATTCTGCATGTAAAAAATTATAGGTAACAACAAACTATAGTTTTCTCTATAGTACTACCATTTTCCTACTTATTGTTCTTGACCATTATAAGGTGCATTGTCAAACAGAAATCCGTACATTATCCATTATAAAGCCATTGCAGCTTCAATCAATCCTTTCTCTGTTTAGCCAAGAGGCAAATTATTACACTCCATTCAGGTTTTGTGGTGATGAGCGACAAATTTGGTTGAGAGTAGCAAAAATTTTGGCCAATGTTTCGTCTTCAGAGTTCATGTATGGTAGGTGTTGTTGATGGGCCTGTTGTCTTTCTCCTTGTTTCTTGACTGTCGTACACCATCTCTCGAGACATATTTCACGGTCTTCGTTTGCTAGTAAGGTAAGCTGGTGCAGTTCATCAACAATGGGATGAGACGCACCTAAGCCTGTCGTGAGCCACAATTCTGCTTCCTCAAGAATACGAAGGCCCTCTCGAAACTCCTTCAAATAAATTTTTGCCTTTCCCAGGTTGTAGAGGAAGTAAGAGAGTAAAGGGTTCTTGACACCATAGTAGAACCTGTGAGGAAGTAATTTTCATTCAATACTCAGAAATTTAACATTTCAATACATTTTCTCCTTTAAATACTGGTTGTATTCATTCAGTGGTAAAAGTTTCTTTAACTTTGATAAGAGCGTTATGGACTTAGCTGTCTCAATGGCACCCAATGCATAGTTGCATGCAATCTTGAATTTAAAACATGCCGCAAATAAGTGCAAATCATCTAGTTTCATTACGAGCTTTGGATACTTGTATCAAAACCAAAATGAAAATGTGTTCATCATTTATAATACTCATTCATAATTTCTCATCAGCTAGTATCTATTAAGTCTCTTCTATTGAGACACACAAACTGGATCTTGGTTTGGGTTTAATCCTGAGTAGGTTTGGGTTCACTCGGGGAGGGCCAGAATGTCCTTTACCAATTCAAACCTTTAGTATGTGATTCTTGCATTATCTAAGGCCATAAGAACCTTCACTTTTCTACGAAGATGGCAGTCCAGGTTTTATTATAGAACTGTATGTTTAAACAACAACTATGTGCACTACATAAGGGACTACATGAAGCAACCTGAAATTGAAATTCCCGTCTCTTGTCACCCATTTCACCATTTCTTCACTAAACATAACCAACCACCTTTACTTACCTTTGTGGATCTTCCAGCATCACTAGGGAACCGTAATTTGAGGCTAAATCTTAGAAAAATATTAGAATTATGCCTCAAGATTGCCTCCACCAACACAGACAAACTGGCTTTAGTTACCCATCTCCCAAGCAACATAAGAAAAAAAAATCAAGGGGATGTGCGGAGTCATTGCAACCCGATTTTAGGGATATGTGGGGAAAAAAATAAGCTCCATTCAAGATGCAGCTTTCTGAACAAAAGAAAAAACTTTGATACTTTGATTTCCCTGACTCGGAACTAATTATTTTTCTTCATAAATTAATAAAATGACACTATGAAATAGACTTCCCGACCATCATTACCTCATTCCATCACGGTTCTCCTCCCCGTAATTCAGTGCCAAACTCCAGCAGTTGTTCAGAATTGCAGCATTGAAAGCCAAGTCGAGAGTTTTAACCTTCCAGGCATTCATGGAATGAAACATCGTCTGCTTCTCCAATATTTGTAAGCAGCATTCAAGATCTACAAAATATGGTTAAGGAACTCGTGAGAGCGCCAGTTCTTGCCTACAACTACGGAAAAAAGTTAAATTAAATGGCAATGTGTGTGTGTGTGTGTGTGTGTGTGTGTGTGTGTGTGTGTGTGTGTGTGTGTGTGTGTGTGTGTGTGTGTGTGTGTGTGTGTCATATTGGATGTAAAAGGATACTCAAGTTGTCATCATCCATGCACTTCAAATTGTTCCTGGTGAAGGCCACGGACTCCCAGTATTGCTGGACTTTCTCGCTGCTGGCTGTCCATCCACACACACTACATATAGGCTCTTTTTTATCTTTTTCTTCTTCTCCATCTTCTTTCTTTTCTTCTTCCTTTTGTTTTCCTTCATCTCCAATATCTTTTTTCTTTTCCCTTCTCCATCTTTTCCTTCCTACATCTTTTTCTTTCTCTTTTCTCTTTTCTTCTCTCTCTTTTGCCGCTTTTATTTTCAGCTTTATTAGTCGTACAGTGTCAGATGCCTCAGGAAGACTAACAATGCCTTCACAATTTGGAGTTTCTGTAAAATTTGTCAAAATTAATTATTTGGTAAAAAAAAAGTGGCACATTTTCCTCTCGAAGGAATATTGTGTTTTAAGATTTAGTTTAATGCTGTGAGCAAAAATCAATATAGAAATAAGGAAAAATAAGAATTGCATCAAAATAAAAACGTGAGACCCACCACACTTGATGGAGTTTTCAAACTTGGCCTTCTCCTCGTCCTCACACGTTTTACACTCGCATAAGAAGAACCAACCTTTGTAGAGGTCCTCACGACGAGTGGCGATAGTACTGACAACATCCCTGTAACTAATGCGGCACTGGAAAATAAAAATTGTTACCGTTGAATGGTTGACAGTGGGTGTGAGATAAAAGAAAAAGTTGCTAGGAACTACAAATTATCTATATCTATTCATTGTTACTGTGAAACTTAGAGAGAGAGAGAGAGAGAGAGAGAGAGAGAGAGAGAGAGAGAGAGAGAGAGAGAGAGAGAGAGAGAGAGAGAGAGAGAGAGAGAGAGAGAGAGAGAGAGAGAGAGAGAGAGAGAAAGTTCATTTGATAAAACAAATTTTACTTTTATATATGTTCTGCCTAGTTGTGTTGTAACTTACCACAACTCGCACAGTATACACAATATCTAACTATCTTCAATCTTACCTTATCAAAGTCAAGGTCTGGCATATCAACCAGGCTCCTGACCTCAACTTTTAGGCCTGAAAAGGTGACGAAACAGTTAGGCGAACAATCGTGGTCAAAAACAGATGCGGCGAGGTACACGGCGAACCCAATGGTGTGCATCGTTTTGTCCACGAAGGAGAAGCAGTTGACCAGCGTCTGTTGGAAAAGGCACAGTGGTTACTTACCTTCTCTAATAACACGAAGTTAGAAATTAATGTAGACAGCTGTACTGAGAGAGAGAGAGAGAGAGAGAGAGAGAGAGAGAGAGAGAGAGAGAGAGAGAGAGAGAGAGAGAGAGAGAGAGAGAGAGAGAGAGAGAGAGAGATGTATAATATTTAGGGTAGTTAGTACACGCTATGTTAGTATATTATGATGTTCTTCACCTTCACAATTGCATTTTCGCCAAATGAGGTAAAGGGGAGACGATCCTGTTGCGCAAAACAACTTTTGTTATATCTTCTCTCTAGAATTTCCCTTCGGGCCTTCATCTGTTACATATTCTAAATAGAATGATTGGGAAACATATTCTCGGGTGTAGTTAACTAATAAGTAAACAGTTGCATATTCAGTGTTCGTTGAAATGTTCGAATCTTTTACTGTGAGAAAGGTTATACTCACTATATTTTTACTAGTGATAACAGTTAGTATTTTTCGTATTCATGTAAGTTCAGGTTGTTATATTGGTGGTACAATAGTTGTTCACATTTTAATCTATTTGCAAAATGAAGTGAAGAGATTAATTTCTCAACTACACAAGTTTAGTTGAAATATTGCGTTCAAAGATCAATTCATTATCCTCATTTGAATAACTACAAAAAGGAAGATATATTAAAGTTGCATAGACACTAGTTCATATTTCAAGTTAAAAGGAAGTATTTTGCATGTGTCAAATGTATCTTTCAAAATGTGAACTTAAAATAAAAAATGTATTCGTTTCATGATGCTTGTTTTGCTCTTATTAAAGTTTATCAATTTCTGACACCAGTAATACTCTTTAAGTCAATGGGAAGGATGATAAAGGTGACCTCATTGGCAATGAGTCATTGCAATGAGTCATTGCACACTGCGCAGAATACGACTCACACACTTAACTACGTCCAAAGAATAGCTGTATTTGGCATTTAGGATATCTTAATCAACTAATAAAAGCGTAACAGTTTTATAACCTCATCTTATATAATTATACTTACCCTTCCGAAGATGCCAAGTAGATCGCTATCGTTTGGAATGAGCCGCTCGCCAATGTATTTTCGAAGCTCATTAAGAGTCTTATCAATTACCGGCTTCATATCTTCACTTGTTTTTAAGTCGGCATAGTCTGTGGAGTGAAGGAATGTTATAATCAGTCATGAGAGAGAGCGAGAGAGAGAGAGAGAGAGAGAGAGAGAGAGAGAGAGAGAGAGAGAGAGAGAGAGAGAGAGAGAGAGAGAGAGAGAGAGAGAGAGAATTATATCATCAAAGTAAGTGTTGTGTGTCTTGTGGAGGTGTGACTTGAGGCCCTACAATACTGTGTAGCTTCAAAGTATCAAGAGGCTTCAAGTCACACTCTACAAGACAAGAGTCTCAAAAGAACCTATTACTGGTGAAATTTTCTTTTTGTTTGTGGCGACGCTTGCGGCTTTGTGATTCTGATGACTATGGGGCTGATGAAGAGGATATGAGAGACAGAAATTACTGGCAATAACATTAAAAGAAGGGCTGACTGACTCCATAAAGGAATAAGGTTTAGAAGAAGAAAACAAGTATGTGGAGAAATGGTGAAAAGCTGATACGTAGAATAAGATATAGAGCTGTACCAATAAATTATTGTTAGTGACACACACACACTATTGGAGGAAGATTTCTGGAAAATCACCTTAAATCACATTTTTCTTACCAACTCGGCTACTAATTGATCAGTTACATAATAAACAAAGATAACATAAACACTAATAACTATATCAGACTGAACATGCTCTTCAGTGATATGAAATGCAGAGAAGTAAACTATATAACTACTTACAGAACAATAATACCCACTTCTATTTGACGATAACTAAAGCTACACAAAAATGTTCTGATATACTGCAATACCAATTCAAACTTTTCTCGTGATACCAATGGACTAAGGTATCGTGCTGATAAAATTCTAAAGAATTCCTCAACCTAAGAACCACAGGCAAGGTGTTCTAGGCGTCATTTTTTTTTTTCTTCTTTTTTTTAAAGAAATAAAAAATGGTAAAATAGATGGAAATAATAAAACATACATAGATCTATATAAAAAAAAAAAATGTATAAGAAAATGCAAAAATAAAAGCAATAGGGGTAAAATAGACATACCAAGATAAGGACGTTAGCAAAGAGTAAAATATGTAAATAGTTTGCAATGATAAAATAAACGTTGAAAAAAAGAATAAAAAATCCTGAAAATAAAACCATTAGATGGTTCATCACGTACCTGTCCCTTGGTATGTGAAGTGACCCTCAAGCCTCCTGTTAAAGAGCAGCAAACATGTGGCAGCTCAGTGACTCGCTGCATATTACACACTATAATGTCAGTCCATTCAATGCAGTGTTTAATCAAGCACTGTGAGGCTGCCGGCATTAAGTATGCATTTATGTAAGGCTACACTCTCCGTCACCTACGGTTCATCAAGTCCCGGAAGCGACGAACTCCCTTTTCGTTGTACTTCTCCACATACTTGTCACCTCCTTCCTGTAACAATATACAAGAAGTTGTCGTAGTTACATTGATTCTAACTTTGCAATGAAGCGGTGTCTACATAGTCTAATACCCACTTAATAAATTGCATCAATAATTTGTCATTAATATTATTCAATGAAGGTGTAATCCTCCACACACAAATCTCTTGTTGCCCAATACTTGACCTCAAGCCATCCGCCCTCAACAACAATGTCTCCTCACCCAGCCAACCCATACCTCCAAACCCCTTTCCTCCTATCCTTCAATGAGTCTTCTCCTCACCCTAAGTCTGAAGATCACCCTGGCAAGAAGTCTAACAAAGCTGTCTGGGAGGTTGTGCTTCCTTCTCTTGAGGGCAAAACACTCCATGCGGTGCCACGCTTGACTGTTTAGACGGCACTCATCACTGCAGTACCACACCACTCGGCATCCCCCACACGGCTGCAGGAGACGTTCCCTATGTGAAATATAATGGGATGAAATGAATACACATACAGAACTAAATTACATGGCTCATATTTTACAGTTGCCCAAAAGTAAATAATTACTTTAGAATCCAATTGAAAGATAGTTTAGCACTATAATCTTTATTTTTTTCTATTCACCATAACTTGTAAACAGTATAATGTACACAAGAATATCAGTGGGGAAAATGTCGTCAGAATAAGGCGCCACCATGTGGTCTCAGCAAACTATATCCAGTAATATCTGCTTCACATTCTGAACTCCTTCCTCGCCTTAACGAAAGCATGCCCACAGCTGTGTTTTATTCAAGGATCATTGGCTTTATTCCACTCCACTCTCCTCTCCCCTTCCCTTCCCTCAGGCTGGCGCTCAGGAGCTATCCCACATGAGCCTCAGCTACGCCGATCCCATGCAGGCTAGAGAATTACCTAAAGCAGTGATTCCCAAACTGAGGGAAATTTCCCCCTGGGGGGAAATCTGAAGCTACCAGAGGGGAAATAATTACACTGCCTACTAGCAATAAAAAAATATCTCAGATGGATTTTCTCATGTCTGAGAGAGAGAGAGAGAGAGAGAGAGAGAGAGAGAGAGAGAGAGAGAGAGAGAGAGAGAGAGAGAGAGAGAGAGAGAGAGAGAGAGAGAGAGTGTGTGTGTGTGTGTGTGTGTGTGTGTGTGTGTGTGTGTGTGTGTGTGTGTGTGTGTGTGTGTGTGTGTGTGTGTGTGTGTGCGTGCGTGCGTGCGTGCGTGCGTGCGTGCGTGCGTGCGTGCGTGCGTGAGAGTGTGTGTGTGTGTGTGTGTGTGTGTGTGTGTGTGTGTGTGTGTGTGTGTGTGTGTGTGTGTGTGTGTGTGTGTGTGTGTGTATGCCTGTTGTAGATGGACGGCTTCGTATCTGCCAGGTTCGGTTCACGTTCAAACATGAGCTCTGAGGGGAGGGTGGGGTGGTGGTACACAGCGTTACGAGTAGTCAGTTAGCCGGGAGCATCTGACATACATATACCCGGCCATAGACTACATTATACTTGACTGGACACTCGCGACAATCGCTGACAGACGGTTTACATTTAGGTCCTATAGATTCCGCTGCTATGATAATACTTCATATATCAGTTCATATTCTACTTAGGACATTGTATTTCATGTCTTTACAATCAGTAATGATTGCTGAACCATGGCTGAACCTAAAAAATTATGTTACAACTTTTGCAAATAGGAAATTAACATAAAGATTACAAGTTTGAGTGAAAAATCGTGTGGGAGTTGTGTATAAAGCATATTGTTTATAGCAAAAATTTCTGGTAAATTCGCAATATTTTCTGAAATAAAACATCACATATTGTGAAATCACCATTCCAGAATATGATATGATTGTGATCAAATGTCATATTATCGTTATATCGGCTTGGGAATAAATTTTTCACAACAATTCGTGGCGCGTAGCTGAGCGTGTGAGAAAAGTGAGCTGTGTGACGGTAAGACGTCCGTACTGAGAAACTATCGTTTATTCAGTATATATGCAACAAAAAAAATATTGCACTTCTTTTTTCAATGACGTTTTATGAGTATGAGAAAAATAGGATAGACGACAATACAAGAAAACACCCACATATAAATTTTATAAGCATTTATAAGCATTTATTTCTCGCATGACATGATCAAGAGGTCACAAGAAGAAGAAGAAACAGACCAAAACAAACCTTTACAGAAAAGCCAACAACATAAATAGTTCAATTCATTGGTCCCATGGCGATAAGTCTCATGGAAAATGTTCATGAGTAGAAGAAGAAGAGAAGTGCTTCCTCCATAACGGCTTGTGTTGTTGTTATGAACAGCTGATTCCACAAAGTTAGTGTGACCAGACTGATAGTCGTATCGCTGTAAATCCAGG
>JAXIVD010000187.1:177500-180000 GCA_036785275.1 Cancer borealis | reverse complement strand
GGCTCTAGTCAGCAGCGCAATGTTTTGGGTTGACTTGCATAGGTGGGCGGAGCTTATAGCGGCTTCACTCGTGTGACGTCATGGCCTCTCCTGTTATACTTCCTCCAAGGTTGCAGCAACTGAAGGAACATGCTTCATAGACAGTATACCATACGTACGGTACCAGTAATTTTCTTTCTTCACCTTTGCGCTTCGACACACAGTTACTATTTCTTCAATATATTACTACTGTTTTCTAGGATCAAAGAGGGTCTGTTCACTCCCAATCCCGATATAATAAACTTACAGAAATAATGCAAAATTTTCGAGTCAAGGTTTCCACTATTCAGTCTGTGACGTGTAACATCATTATGTTACATACATTATTATTATTATTACGAAGTGCTTTGAGATCCGGCAGTCGTACCGCGTTGTCATGCGCTATTCATCTGTGGCCTGTGCTTATTATTTACCTGGTAAAGCATCTTTCAACTTATGTTAGGTTGATTATTTTATGTTAGATACATTTTGGTTCGGTTAGGTTCGGTTACATAAGCTTTTTACCCAAAAGTTAGGCACGTGCCATATCTATAAGGGAGCAATATGAGGATACGGCACTCGTTATGTTATGTTGTTATGTTTGGTTAGCTACGGTTTGGTTCGGTTATTTAAGCTTTTATTTTATTACCCAAAAGTTAGGCACGTCGACTGCCGTACCTGTAAGCACTGCCTTATTATTATTATTATTATTATTATTACTATTATTACTATTATTGTTATTATTATTATTATTATTATTATTATTGTTATGATCATTATCATCTTCATCACCATCACTTGCGATCATGTGGTGTAGGGATGAGCGCACAGTCGATAAGTCCTGATTCGAATCCCGGGTCAGGAGTCACGCGCAAATAGCTCCTCTACTTTAGCAGGGACGTAAGCTGTAGTTATAGTAGTAGTACGTATACAAGCGTAGTAGTGCATGTATACTACTACTACTACTACTACTACTACTACTACTATTATTATTATTATTATTATTATTATTATTAGTAGTAGTAGTAGTAGTAGTAGTAGTAGTAGTAGTAGTAGCAGTAGTAGTAGTAGTAGTAGTAGTAGTAGTAGTTGTTGTGGATAATATGGAGATAACATTAGCGTCTTCTCCCGAGGTTAATACTTACATATCAGATAGAATTAAGATTGGAGAATATTATGCAATATATATCAACTTTCGGAAATTTGTTAAAAGTTATGTTAGGTTAGGATTAGAGTTAGGGTTAGGTTAGGTTAATTTTAGCTTACTTGACTCTGCAGGGCTCTAAGCTAATATAACCCAACTCTAACTCCAACCTAACCCTGACCTTTAACAAGTTTCCGGAAGTTGATATATGTTGCATGATATTCTGCAACCTTAATTCTATCTGACTTGTAAGACACTAATGTTATCTTCGTATTATCCGTAGTTGTTGTTAAGAGGCCACAAACGAGGGCGTATACCTGTGAGACAGTAGATATCAAAAGTAGAGATATCAAAAGTTAAAGCGTGCAGAAAACATGATAAGACACGAGGCGTAAGATAGCGTGCAGAAACATGATAAAACAAAGAGGCGTTAGACACCAGCCGGAAGCACCACCTACCTTAAGGGAGTGGCACAGGCGTCGCAGTACATTGACAAGTAGTTGTAGTTAAGAACGTGTGCGAAGGGCATTGAACTGAGGATAACATCACCTTTTTTCACGGGCCTCAGAGTCTTATTAGGCCCCAAATGCACTCTGTTCCCAAATACTCGGCTGCAATCCCGCATCTTGCACACGCTGTGGGTGAGTCAGTGAGCAGATCGTTGTGTATGTGAGTGTGTGTTAACAACACTCAAGTGTCCCAACACTCCACACGTACTCGAACAGTACGTATACTCGTAGTGGCATGCGTTCACTCCCCACCTTGCCAAGTTAGTGTGCCAACTTGAGGTCTGACGCACATCACAACCCCGTGTCTGTTTACTTTACACTACCCGACCCATTTGTTGCTCCTCTGTCATATGAATGGAATCACCATATATATATATATATATATATATATATATATATATATATATATATATATATATATATATATATATATATATATATATATATGTGTGTGTGTGTGTGTGTGTGTATAGTATATATCTGTATATGTATATATATATATATATATATATATATATATATATATATATATATATATATATATATATATATATATATATATACATATATATACATATATATATATATATATATATATATATATATATATATATATATATATATATATATATTATATATATATGTGTGTGTGTGTATAGTATATATATGTGTCTATATATATATATATATATATATATATATATATATATATATATATATATATATATATATATATATATATATGGCAGATCGAGTCCCCACCCGGGCTTGTGATGCTTAAGCTGTTTACTGGGGAGGAACTGCTGTGGTCGGGCACCACCAAGGATCC
>JAXIVD010000187.1:165000-175000 GCA_036785275.1 Cancer borealis | reverse complement strand
ACATCATGTGCAGAAAGTGTTGAGGTTTTGCAAAGACAATAACAAGTTTCTCGCTTGAAATAAAATACATTTTCACAAACACAAAAGTCATTGCAGTACATTGCTATAGCATCTTTTAATGTATCATGGAAGCAAAGGATTCCCTCATTGTTCCTCGGCCAATGGTTGTGAGAGATTACAATGCAGTCTGTTGTGTCATGTGGTGTATTTTTGTCCCCCAGCTTTGCTTGAAATATAAGAATACTGCCAGTATCTTTAAGACATGTCAAACAGATTTTTTTTTTCCATAGCTTCTCATTCCACAAATACATTTGTAATTTTGTGCCTTTGTTAGGAGTGGCTTACAACAGGCTCAGAAATTCCTTAAGGCAAGGTCAGCAAAGAGTAATTGTTGCAATCATTAGTTACGCTTTCCCCATCAAATTAGGGTTAGCTTTTTTATTTCCCTTTCTGTGAACTGGATATTCTTAATCCAGCTGTATGCTGACTGTGTCATTCGCATCCCTCTCACCTTGTAGTAGTCACCGTGACTGAGGCATCCCAAGCTAAGTAGCTAAGACCATATTGCTCTGCTAGAATTAATAAGAGGGAGCTACCTATCTCACCAAAAAGCCGCCCTGAGCCAGGATTGAACCTTTACACCACGAGCCGAGCACTGTACCACAGACCCATCTGATCCACACTATCATGGTGAAAGTTGGTTGTAGCATCACAGTAAGCCAAAAACATTCATGCATACAAATAATATCGACAAGTTTTGTAAGAATGAGCACAAGAGCCATGCTAGGGCTGGGGTAATATCACAGCAGAATCGTAGTTCACTACCTGTTAGGATGCATTGGTAAATTGATATTCATGCTTTCTAAACAGTTGCCCTCTTGTAGATACATGTAAATTAATATGTATTACATCCTACCTATGTTAGATGATACCCCACTGTATAAACAATGACATGATTTACAATACTGCTGTTTTAATATGTTAACAATGGATACATAAGTTTTATACAGTATGTCAATGGAATAAAAATTGTTAGCTATGTCTCATAAAATGTTTTATATTGTCAAAAGAAGGCAGTTTTCTGACGTCACTTCTCTGTTGCTTTTGAAAGTAGATGCTCTGGTCCCGCTCCATCCAAAAACTCAGAGTCACTGTTCTTTCCTTGATTTATGTTGATATCATCATTCTGTAAGGGAAATATTTGGTTTAGCCCAGTACATTCTTGAGTTCTCCAGCAACACTAGAAATGATGAATAACTAAATAAACACCAATATTTTCTGCATAACAATAGTGAAATACAACAAGCATCCTTTACCTCAGAGTCAGTGTTGCAGTGCTGGAGGGCTGTACAATAATGGAGGGTTAGTAAAGCCAGTCCTTGGGTTCTGGCATCACACTCGGATATTTGCAGGGCAATGTTTGCTCGGGAAAGATTGCTACCAGCCTCATTAGCTTCTTTCTCTTGGTGGGCCAATTCTACTCTAACCTCTCCTTCAGTGTCAATAGCACTTTGTAGCTGAGCTAACTGGAAATGATAAAAGAAATTAATCCTTTTTGTAAATAATACTATCATATAATTACATTTTAAAAAGCATTTTAAACATTTTGCCTTCATTACAAAAGGTTATTGTCAGAAATTCTGTAAACACTACTTTACATTGTGTACCCCCTTTAGTGTATCAACTGTGTGCACTTTGTGCTTACATAGGTACATAGTCTGCATAGTTATGTATAACACTCATTTGAAAATTATGGAAAAAGGACACACCAATTCAGTGAAAGATTAATTACTTGAAATTTTCAATTATATTAACCACATATGTATCTTTTACATTTCTATTCAGATTTCAGAATGAGGCATTTGTTGATATCAAAAAGCATTTATAACTTATCAGATTATGCTCAAATAGTGTGCAAGTCTTCCTGGAGGCTTTGTCTGTTGTTGTCTGAGATTAATGAATTTCCTATTTTCATACTGTCTGTGAATTTTGCAAAGTTGTTAAGTCCAACATCAATGCCATTTATGTATTTTATGAACAGTTCACTCCATGTTAGGCAATGAGCCAATCATCAGCTTAGAAGAGGTTTTGCAATCCTCTAGTAATTTTACTTTTTTTTAACATGACACTATATGACCAAGATTAATTAACTAAGGTATAGTAAGGAACCAGGAGTAAAATACATTGTTCCAGACATATACAGCATACACAAGTATGCTTCTTTTTCCTTGGACCTAATTTGCATTACTAGGCCAAACTACACATATACCAAAAAGTATCCTCATTGGATTCCGAGACTTTGGTTTCTATCACCAAAGTCCACACGCAGGGTTGGGAAAAATCCTGATTGGTAAGGTAAAGTGGGCACATATACTGTAGCTACGGGCCCTCATCTTCCGTCACATTGGCCTTTGAGCCTGTGGTGGAAATTGATCCGTTACCCTGGGACACAGAGCCACTGTGACATCCATGTTTTCACAGTTTATCTCCCCAAGGTTTCCCTAGGTACCCATTTATCAACCAACCCATTTGGGAGGATGAACAGCTGCATGAACTGTGCACTGACTGTCCTTGTCCGGGATCGAACTCAGGGCAGTGAATTTGCAGTCAGACGTGCTAATCACTGCACCACTGAGGTGATTAGTGAATAACAGTATAAATCTGGTAATCATGAATAAGTAATAAGCAAATAGAAATAAAAAATGTAACAAAACAATTAGAACACCTTTATTCAAACGTTAACTGTTAACTTGGTGGCTGAATGGCTCAGTGGTACAGTGCTTAGCTTGTGGCCAAAACTTTGCAAGTTTAATCCTGGAAACTTTTTGGTGAGAGAGCTAGCGCTCTTGTTAACCCTAGCAGAACTATATGGTCTATAGATGCCTAGTTAGGGGAATCATTTGATCACTTTTTTTATTCAAACTTTAACTTTGTGCTTATGTTCAAATAATATATCTATCTATCAATTCAAATAACTCACTTCTACTCCTAACATTCATAATCTTCACCTGTTTCTACAGCCAGGCCTCTAGAATTCCTGTCATATAGCATTCTATATTAAATTCAAGGTTGTTATCATGTAAAATTTTGAGCATTTTACTTACAGTTGAATTTATTTTTTCTATGCGTTCCTGTATTGGTACATAGGAATGCAGATTTTTTGCACTTTCCCTTGCTAAGGTGACCAAGTTTTCATCGTGGGGGAAGAGAAGTAAGCGATCTAAGGCTTCTTGAATATTGTCGCCCACATCTTGGTCAAATAAAAACGGGTTTGAAGCTTCAATCAACGATCCCTGTGAAAAATTCACATTAGAGATTTACTAATGAATTAAGGTTTTCATTTTATCTTAAGTACTATATTAAGTAACATGGATGTTTTTTCTTACCAATTTTGTATAAAAAAAAATTTAAAAAAGGACGGAAACGCTTCTACAATACATAAATACAATACATAAAGTATTAAATATATGAACAAGATGGCACTTAAAGGGTACATTACCATTGTTCTTAAACTTGAATAATCATGAAATTATTCCCAGACAATTCAAAAACAAAACTTTGTAATAATTTTTTTGTTTTTTTATTATACCTTCAATAGTTTTGAAGAAAAAAAAAGAAGCTTAATTTACATGCAGAATTTGATACCTCAAGTGTTCCAATTTTATGAAAAATAATATAAAAGATTACAGTTTAAGCATAGACTCAACAGACTATTAAAGAAAAAGAAAAGTATATTCACTGTAGTACATCAAAAAAACCTTGTTGATATTCACTTATAAATACATTTGTTACCAAAGGAAACGAGACCGTCAGAAACTACAGATAGATAATAGAGGACATTTGTATTGTATGAAACACATTGGTATCAAATTAAATACCTAACAATGCATCATTGAATCAATTTAGACAATGTGTAACAAGTGTTGTAGTTAAAAGTCATGTGACAGAAACCAAAAATATCTATTTGAATGATATACTAGCTGTACTTGTACCTGGCTCCATGACCTGGCTCCATGCCTGGCACAGCTATATCATTCATTTAGCTGTCTAAAAATGCTGAATGTAGAAGGTTATAAAAGCAGTATTATATAAGAAAAATCATGGAATAAAACAACAAAATAAGATAAATAAATAAACTAAATCTTAGGTCAAATAAACGAGGTCTGAGTTATAGATTATATGGTAAAGCTTATTTAGTGGTTGCTGGTATGAAATACGTTGTAATTTAACTATGTACTATTGGAATTTCATACTATGTAAATTCATATATAGATACACACACATTCATATTTGCCTCATCTATTTCATCTTGTGTTCCATTCTCATAGACACAATTTTTTTTTAAACTAGGGCCAAATGATTCCTTTTTCTCATATCCTTATCAGCATTTGTTTTTTCTTTCAGTTTCGTGATTATAATAAATTCAGTATAATGATGAGGTAATGCAAACTACAAAAAATATTAATATCATGCAAATATACATGCACTGATCTTTATCAATATAATAAAAACACAAAAGTCAAAATATTTAGCTCTGTTAAATCATTCTGCCATTACAGTTGCATACTCAAAATAATCATATCTACATATAAATGTAAGCATTCACCAGCTACTCCTACCTTCCTACTATGCTGGGGTGAGTGGGGAGGGGAAGGGGGGAGAGATCGAGATTGTGTTCCACCAGAGGATGGGTTTGGGGGGGCCAGGTTATGGGCTGAGCCGGCACGCTTCAAACTGCCCTTGCCGGCACTCGCAACTTGAGCAAATAAACTGCCAAGGGTGCGGCGTTGGGTCTGTTGAGGGCCAAGACACACAAAGCAAAACTAGTGTAAAAAGTTACTACAACAATAATGGTACTGAAAAATGAAAATAATAAAACATGACACAATGTATTACTAAGTGTGCAAAAGGAATTGCACCTTTTATGAAATATTGTGTCATCATTATTTGTTTACTAATCAGTGAAAAATTAATATGAAGTCTAAGAAACATAAATAATGGAAAAATCACATATCGTTGTGATTTGCTTTATTCTTGGAGTAAATTCTTAGAAATAGAGGATTCAGACAATACATACAATTTTAATACCACAACTGCTTGAAATGAGATGTTGTTACAACTTTACAAAGAAAACCACTACTCTCTTCTAATCTGCCATCGAGAATGTACTGCTATCCTTTGTAGTGCATTTTTCCAGCTACAATCAGTTATTTTCAATATATATTGTGAAATAAATAGTTCTATGAGACAGGTGTGCTACACAAACTACTGTGTTGTGCATGTACTGTACTAAGAATCTCACTGTGATACTATACCTTTCAAAATCCTTTTTTATCTTCATTAATTTTACATTTTACTAGACAAATATATAGTCCTCTAACTCTTAAGGTTTTCTATCTGAGAAGCAGAGCAGAATGCATTACTACTTAACCACGGAATTTAATTGTTTTATAAAATCTCATTTAATCATAAAGTATGAAGTGTAAAGATTTCCAAGCTTTTCTCTCTCAGGGCAAAGTGGAAGCCTCACTCCAGCCATAGCGATCTTGTCCTCCCATAATGGGACCACTGACAGCTGGCAACAATATTGCAGTGCTCTTTCCGGAGGAACACTGACTCCAAGAACTGTCAAAAGTAAAAACACTAAAAATACTGCTAATGTTGTACAACATATTCCCCATTAGTTGTACTCCTTGTAGTATACCACCGGTGTTAATCATGTGAAGGTGGGGATGGGCTGCTCTACCACTGTTATTATATTTTACTAATATTATTACTGTGGTGGGGTTTACAAAAATTCTGCCACAGTAGTCCCTGTGGTTCGAAAAAGCAGAGGGGTCTGGGAAGCCCCTCCTCTGTTTACTCTCTAACAAAAAACAAAGCATAGAAGAGGAAGGGAGGCCAAATTCTCCATGAATCCTGGCGAGCCTTTATACATACATAACTAGTCACTGCCATATAAGAATCTTATAGTTGGTGTAATCTCAAAACTTTTGTAAGTTTCCATAAATATAATTGATAATTGAATGTTAAAAAAAGAGTGAGAAAAAATTAACTTGTAAAAGAGTGGGAATGAGTGCAGTTATATTGAAACACTTAAGTATTTGAAGAATACAAAGAGAAATACAAAGTTCAATATGAATGTCAACCCAAATTGAAGATAAACAAGGAAATTATATTTGGTTATTTCCTCTTGATTGGTCAAATAGTTTTTTTATAAACAATTTACCTGGGGTGAAGGAGGTGGACTGTTTCCAGGACTCCCATTCTCAGCGCCTGTGCCCGAGGCAATGGTTGTTATGATCTCTGGGGTTTCCTTGTTTTCTCGGTTCTCTCGACTATCAACCTTGGGATGATCTTTGTATCGCAACCCACTTGAGTCACAGACAGTCTCTTGCTCACAGCGAACCATACATTTTTTGTGGCATATGATGCCACATTCCCCACACTGGTACGCATCCTTCAGCCAAATCTGAGATTTAATGAAAACTTTTATAAACTCTGTTACAGTAACCACTACTTTTTCAATAAACGAGGTGAGGCAAACCAGAATAAAAAATTGTTATATTATTTATGATAAATATTCACAACCTGCAAAGCTTACCATGTCTTGTGTCTTGTCAGTCTCTTTAAGCTGTGTATAGTGTAGACATTCATATAGTTGAGAATGAAAACACACATGCTGATATTTTGCACATGGTACTTTACCTTTTTTTTGCAAAAATTGCACTGCGTTGCTGAGTGAAAGTGGGTTCTCTTAAAGTCATGGTTACGGTCTTCAACAGCTTCCTGTATAGTTGGAACATCATCATCCTCAGACAATGTGCCATCTGTCAGACTTTCATCCTCAGATAGTGCATTTCTATCAAAGATAACTCGACCAAGGGCATCACATCTGTAAGGATGTGAATGTACTCTACAAATAATGTGTATGAACAAAACAAAAGCAGGTACATTGCAATATTTGCAATAGAACATGTAAATAAGCATGTCTCTTTATCCATAATCTACATATATCATATAATATAATATCATAGACCTATATACATATTGTACATACCTGTCTTGGGGCTGATATGTTAGTGAAATCATCACATCCCCATAGCAAAAATTAGGAATGAATCCTTTGTGGGGGATTAATGGATCAGAAGCCACTTCAGGACATTTAGGATGAGGAGGACTCAAACTTAGAATTTTGATGACATGTCCCTGAGTGTTGAGGGTTGTTTCTGGGATGAGAGAGATGAAGGGCAAGTTGATGAAACCCATTAATGTATCATCAGTCAATCCACCTGTTACATTTTCAAATGCAATCTTAGTCTTTTCATTTTCACGGTTCCTTTTTCTTTCTTTTTCACCATCCTTTGGTCTGAATTTTTCTTTGTCGTCTTTCAGTCTTTCATAAGACAAGGAATCAAAGTCTTCCTTTGAGTGAGAAATACTTCTGCTCCACACAGCTACAGACAAGTACTTATTTTCTTCTTCTAACCAAAACTCGAAGTCACTATCAAAGACAGGTTCCTGAAAAGTGAAAGAATTATAATAATGGACTCTTTCTATACTTAACGCCACATATATAAATACTATAATCAGGACCAGGTGAATCTGTGGGGCAGTGCTCGGCCTGTGGCCTTAAGGTTATGAGTTTGATCCTGGCTCATGGCAACATCTTAGTGAGAATGGTAGCGCTCTCTTGTTAACCCTAGTAGAGTTATATGATTTATAGCTACCAAGCTCAGGAGGATTATTCAATCTCCTTTTTAATCATATATGAATACACACACATCCCTAGAGAAATATAGATACTTGAAATGGACTGAAAAAGGTGATAATGGCAAAGAATGGACAATAACTAAAGGAAAAAGTTTAAATATAGATACGGAAACAGGACTACATGAGTGTAGTTCAAGCCTTGTATACTACAACTAGGTAAATACATAAATATAGATACGTAGACAGAGCCACAAGAGAGTAGCTCACGTCCCGTATACTTTAACAAGGAAAATACAACTAGATAAGTACTAGCTAAATATACACATCAAAACAAACACACATACATTCCATTCAAAATCCATTACTATGTTATAATATTCCATTTCCTGCCTATACTCATACTTACACTACTGCCATCAATAAATGGTGTCTGTAGCAATTTTATATGTCCTTTATTTTTTCCTCCATATTTCTTTAATCCTCTTTTCTCTGAATTAATAACATTCATCAAAGTTTCTGATGAAGTTGGAGTCCCAGCTTTACTACTCTGGGTGGAGGGAGGCTTCTCTGTGGTGGGCTGAGGTGCAGGGAAACTCTGACTAGAATTAGAACATGGAGATCTGTCTTGAGTTGCGCTGGAAACAGATCTAGGAATGATTTTACAAGTAGCAGATGTCATTGGAGATTTATCCTGACTGAGAAGAGAAGGACGTGGTTCTGCAGAAAGTGTGTGCAGATCTAACATTTTGCGCTTCATTTCAGGACTGTTATTATGGCTGGAATCTGGTGTTGATCTGCCACTCCCACTAATATCACCTGAAAGTTAAATTCGAAAGTTAAAGGTTTACACATGGAGTCATCAAATATTATGTTATACTTGATATAATTTGAATAGACATAAGATACACACCAACACATTTTAGTGACTTATCCAAAATAAAACTTTAGCTTTCATTTCCCTCATACATCCATCTTTAGAAAATATTGAACCGCCATAACATCTTTGTCTCACTCCCACTCCTATGGTAGAACTCTCACACACGCACTTGTCTCCTATAAAATGCATTAATTCTTTCCAACAACTCCCCTCCAACACCCTATATTTTCAGAACATTCCGGAGAGCTTTCCTATCAGTTCAATCATGTTTCTTTTTTCTAGGCCCATATACTCCTCTATCATAAGTTTAATTGCTCCTGTCTGCTCCACATAGCCGTTTCTTTTCTCAATCCTCCATGCTCTTTGCTGACCTTCCCTTCAGTTACTTCTATCAGTCTCTGGAAAAACTCTCCTATACACTTTTCCCGGCACACTAAGCATACTTATCCCTCTATAATTGTCTTCTCCCACTCATCTATCTTCCATGAATACCATCTTAATTATCATATTCAACCCCCGTTCATCCTCTCTCTATTTTACCTTCTTTCCAAAACAACTTTTTATTCTCATTTAAGTTCTCACTCAGCTTAACGTCAAATTCTTCATCCACTTTCCTTTAACTCTCCTTCACAAACTCCTTTACCTTTTTCTTCCAAAATTTTTACTCGGTTCTTCTCCTCACTCTTATTTCCTCTGCCACATTCTCTTGATTTTCTTCTAAGCTCTCTTATTCCCTTCTATAGCCTCCTTTATTTCAACTGTCCACCAAGCACTTTCCTTTCTATAACCTTTAAGAGCTCTATACCCAAACACATCTGCTATTGCAGCACCATTGCTACTCCAGAAAAAGACTAACATCTGAGGAGAATATTAAAGCCACACTCTTCATCACTTGTGGTGCCAAGTCGCCTAATCATGTGATGACACCCCAACACCACTTACCATATTCAATGGCATGTAGTGTTGTTTGATATTCAATGGCATGTGGTGTTGTTTGCATCATGATGACTACATACATCAGGCTAGGGCCTTGCAAGTGTCAAGGAGAGAGAGAGAGAGAGAGAGAGAGAGAGAGAGAGAGAGAGAGAGAGAGATTGGGTTGCCTCGTGACGGGCGCAGGGCCAAGAGTCTACTATCATAATAATACCATACACAAGAATAAAACGGCAACATGACTTAACGTATGGAAATAGTGTTCTTGAAGGCAGACTATATAGTAATCTTTCTAAAATAACTTACTCTTTGAATGACAAAATGATGGCCTAAACTCCAACTATTGTTATATCTACAAGTGAAATAGGCAGAAAAAATAAAGATAACATTGACCTCCAAAAATGTATGCAAGGAGGAAGAGAGAGAGAGAGAGAGAGAGAGAGAGAGAGAGAGAGAGAGAGAGAGAGAGAGAGAGAG
>JAXIVD010000187.1:122500-162500 GCA_036785275.1 Cancer borealis | reverse complement strand
TTCCGAGACAGCGGTAACAGGAATTGCTTTTCATCCTTCAGCACGCTTAATAAATTCATCAAATGAGAAAACTCAAATAATATGTATCACACCATATCTTTTAGCCATGTGAAAAAATAATCTAAAGGAAAACGTTTGTCAAAGTATGTCTAATTAGAATTCAAGTTTTATTTTTTGGATAACATAAATTAAATTAAGTAGCCACATGCTGCATTCACTTTGTGCAGTGGGGTGTGCATAAGCTCCAGCCCAAAAATGTGAAGTAAATAACAAAGTGCACATATAAAATACTACAAAAGGTACTCCTTTAATTGATACTGCTGCACATTAGTAATCAACTCGTTTTCTTTTAAAAACCTCATATATAGTTACATAAAGGTGACTGGAAAAGGAAATAAACATCTTAGGTTATGATACTGACTCTGCACAATGCAATGAAGCTCAAAGACCTAGGATCGAGGCAGTGAAAATTAGTTATTTGAAAGGTGGTTGTGGTGTAAAGAAGATGAATGGTGAAAACAATGAAAATGTTTATGGAAGGCTTCGTATGCCTAATAATGGTAATGGAATTGATTGTAGAATGATGTAAGTGGTCAAAGCAGACCCTTAAGTGGTATGATCACAAAGAAAGAATGGAAAAAAATCTAATTAAAACGACAATATACAAAAGTGGAGTGGATATTGCAGGTGTGAGAGGAAAGCTCCTGATGAATTGGAAAGACAATGTTGGAATACTTGAGAGAGGGATGAAAGAGGTGAGAGGAATGGAGAGTGCAAGAGTAGGCTGTATGGTTATAAACAGATGGAGACTTCTGTCATGACCATGGCCATTCCCTTCAGGATACTCCGAAGAACAGGCATCACAGTAAATTAGATCAGATTGAAGGAACAAGAATTTAGTGTGCCAAGTATGTAGGACTAGAGAAGAGTGACTGATAATTTGTCACACTTGAACACCCTGCTGGAATAAGCAAACAATTGAGTATCAATATGATATGATGATATATATATCAAGGGTTACCTTTTGTATAATAAATGCATTTTTACATACTGCAGCAACAAAATGGGAAAACATAAAACAGTGAATGACAAGGCAAGAAATTTCAATATGTTTACCATCACGTGTAGAGTTAACACGATTCCTACTGGTGCGCTGCAGGACAGGAGAGCCTGGCAAAGAGCGGTGCTTAGCTGGCCGACTTCCGTTGAAGGTACCCATTATCCCAGCAAGCAAATGAGAGGGACTAATAGCACGTGACCCTCCAGGCATTACATCATCAGTGCCAATTAGCATAGGCCCAGAGCTACCACTACAAGTGCAAGCAATGATATTATTACTTACATTACTACTACCACCTCCACAACCACTAACACCACTGCAATTACTGATGCTGCTGTTGCCACCACCTCTGCCACCACTGCTACTGCTACCAGTCCCACCACTGCTGCCTCCACTGCCAGTACTATGGCCACCACTACTACCCATATGAGGAAAGAGGGAGGTGCTTCCTGCTTCATACCCACCTCCTCTAAGCTTATCACCATGATTTATACTACCATCACCAACACTACCAACAGCTGCATTCCTGCCAATATGAGCAGCACCAGTAACATAATTTGTCCAAGCACATCCAGATGGACCACTACTGGAGGTGTCTACCCAGGCACAAGAAGATTTGTCTCCACTATAACTACAGCTGCTGGTGCAAGGTGCCACACTGGACTGGGCATTGGAGTACACATTAAGTCTACCTGAAGCATCTTCCCCGACAACAGCTGAAGAAGCATCTGAGCCCACACCTTTGTGCTCAGCTAACATCTGAAGTAGTAGAAACACAGTTCAACATATTTCAATGAAGCACTTCATAAGTAAAAACAACAATTTGTCAAGCAGAATTGAATCTAGTAAGAAATAATTCAGTGGTATTCAATGACTACTTATGTGTTCCAGAAAATGTAATTTTGAGCAGCCATATCACGTAATTCCAAAACGCATTAAACATTATGCCCAAAGTATGTCAATATTGTTAAGCATAATATCAATTCCCTCTTAAAATGTAATAGTAACAGTTCAACAGCTCAACTCACCTTCTTTGTTTCTGAATAAACCAATCTCTTCACCCTTATAGTGATACTATTGCTATCACCATTTATATTGCAGGTAGAAAACAACTTTGCTGCCTGCTGGCCGGAGTTTAAATATGTTCCATTAACTGCTAACACTACATCATTTTTCCGAAGGCCTGCAAGATGGGCTGGAGAATTTTGCTGGACTGATTCTATCATCTGATGAGAATAATACAATTATTAGTTTCCAACATGTCCCAAGACAACGTTCTCATGATAGCAAAATATCTACCTAGTTTTTGTACATAATGAAAATCTATTATGTAATATCCAAGTACACTTCATATTAGTCCCTTTACACAAGTAACAGACACGTCCAACAAGTTGAACGTGTGATATAATTAAATATGTACATAAGTCAGTCATGTTTCCTCAACATTCAAAGGCAGTAACGGGGCTGATATCACTCTTCACTATCATATATTCACTTTTCCTTGTTCATTTATTCAGCTTATTTCCATGCTATTAAGGATATTGTTTTTCTTTTTTATACGTATTTATTTTGTTTATTTCCATCTACTGATCTGGTCTTAATTACTGGAACTCCTCCTTTATATCTTTTTCATATTGCATTATAAAGTTTACATAATACTTGGTATCAAATAAGGTAATATAGCATTCTTTCTATCAGTTAGAAGATAGATAGAACATAAGAGCTTGCTCACCAACACAATATTCTGTTTAAAGCTGATAATGACTAGTAAAATGAAAAATATAATGCAGTAAACAAAAAAAGAAATACAATAATAAATTAATAAAAGACAAACAAAATGCTGTCAGTAATAATAATAATAATAATAATAATAATAATAATAATAATAATAATAATAATAATAATAACAAATAAGTAGACAAAAAATTATAAAAGAGGAGCGAGTAAAATGGAAACCAAACTTGAGTGTCTAAAAAAAAAGAAAAAAAAAGGAAATTAATGACTGACAAGTGTTCACATTGTCTTATTCAGAATAATCTGTATCAGTCTTGAACAAAGGCAAGGATGCAGGTTATTTGAAGGATAGGGACAGTAATAAGGGATCCAAAGTGAGAATGGTGCAAAGTAATGAATGGAGTCCCTCAAGGGATAGTGCTGGTACCTCTAATATTCCTGGTGGATAGTCATGTCTTTCTGAATATGATGCTAACTAAATTACTATGAAAAGTAGGAATATGGAGAAGAATGTGAATCGCTACAAAGTTATCTGGATGAAATACTTGAATGGAGCAAGATACACATACAACCTACTAAGAAATGTAAGAAAAATGTTCACTTATCTGGATGAAGAGATGATAAAGTACTTGATTGTACCAATGATTTGCCAACGGTTGGAATAAACAGCAGTGGTATGGCTACAAAATGAATGATAGCAAATAGAATAAAATACAAAGAGAAGTTACTAAAATGGAACTAAGTCTGGGAGATAGACATACCAAATCAGGAGACAATATCAGGAATTCATTCCCCAATCTTAGAGGAAAGAAGGGAACGAGAAAATCAAATTGCAGTGTGTAGAACTATGAAGGAGATGGAAAAAATTATAGAAAATATCTTTATGTATGATAATCAAGAGATGCAGAAAGATCCCAAATTATGAACAGCTTAAGTTCTAAGTGGTCATTTGTAAGTCAATTTGTTAGTAAGTCAAACATGCAGTATTGTAGATGTAGGCTACGTATAAAAACTACCATATTAGCTACTGTATACTGTATTTTACGGCTTATAAGACGCTGCATCTTGGAAGATGCCCTCTTTTTGAGGGAAAAAAAAAAGAAAAGAAAAGAAGTTACCCAATATACAATACAGGCTGACATGAGTAAATACGCTTATATACATATTCTTTTTCTCACATGTTAACAATATTTGTTGATTTGAATGTGTTATGGTATTCAAAATACTTTTAACAGGTAAGTACTGAGTTACATCACATAAGAGTCTGAATTAAATACCTACTTAAGCTAAACTACAACATTCGTCTTGGAAGACGCATGGGTATCTATCAAGGTATTTTTTAGGAAAACAAGTGTCTTATAAACCGTTAAATACAGTAAGCACTTGCTGCCTCTCCACTCACCTTCACATCATGGTAGGTTGGCATGAGCATTGAAGTGATGAAGGGCAGTGAATGTAAAGCGTATTTTACACGTGCAAAAAAATTGATGTTTTTTCACCGATATTCAAGGGAAAAAGACAATCTTCCAAAAATTTTTTCACACACACGCAAATCAGTGATGGTATGTTGTCCCAGCTGTAAGTGTATACAAAGGATTGTGACGCCCGTATCAAATGTGCTGCCTTCACTGGTGTACTTGTACTAGTTTTGAAGACTGAGTTTTCATAATGCATCTGGAATCTTCCTTGGATAGAGCCAGAGGGCAAGAAGATAGTGTTAACCACCGACTGGTGAGAGAAATGAGTTCGGAAGACTCCCAAACATTGAACAAATAGATTCAACTGGACAAGGCATAATGCCAACACTTGCTGTATCTAGTGACTCTTATCATTGAGAAACAAGATACATGCATCAGAAATACAGTGACTGGCCCATGGAAACACCTGGCATCGATCATAAAAGACCAAGTGCTCCATGTACAATTTGTGGAAAAAAAGTTGCTGGAAAACTACTGATAATTTGCTATTGTGAGCCGATCTTGAAGCATTTTCTTGGACCAGCATTAAGCTTATTGGAGTTCGATGATTAAGTTGATCTTTGATCCAAATGGTTAACAGTTTGTCAAGCTCTTCCATAACTTTCTTTGTCTCACATTTATAATGGCAAACTGCATTGTCATTGAACTTTTCACATGTTTCATAATATTCTCGCTCTTGAGAATGATGCTAATGGTGGAATGATTCATGCTGTATAAAAATCAACAAGTGAAAAACAACTTGTTGTAGACAACTCATATTGCTTATCTACTTTATCAATTAAAACATAAACAATACATTTGGCTACCAAAAAGATTTGCAACCTTTTCATAGATATTTTTAACTCAAAAGTTGTATAAAATCTGGCTATAAGGATTTAAGATACCAATGCAAGCTTCACTTGTCTATTTTGTGCCATAGAAACAAAAACTACTCAAGCATAAGAAGAAATTGACCATAGTAAAGTAATAATATTTTCATCAATTGGTATACAACACTTACTTGAGTTCCTTCTTCAGCATTTCTCAATAAAATCCCCACTGAGGACCCTTGTGGACGTTTGAGAGAAACATCTTGAACAACCCACAAGCCTGATGTCTTCTCAACAGCACATACAATAGGTACTTCACTCAATATCACAGTGCAGTACATCACCTCACCAACTAAAGAAGCCTGCAATAAATTTTTCATAGTAAACAATTTTATCAGTAACATAAGTCTTTCTGCATTTTTCATATCTAAAGCAGGAAAATTCAGCTGGTACCTGAAGTCGTGAGCATTTTACAATACTGCCAGTGAGTCTTCCTGGAGGAACAGAGCAGCCTTCTTCATTACTATGGTGGTTGTGTCTCTTTATCAGAGGAGCTCCTCTTAGCTTGAAATATGGTAAGGTGTGCTTGCGTTTAAGAATTCCTCGTAGTTGGGAGACTATAACTGAATTGAAGCGAGGAATGTGGAGTCCTAAGCTTGACTGTACTTCAAATTCGACCTTAAAAAGGAAATTAATAAATTTCATAACTCATCAGAAGAAATGGAAATATGTATATTAATTCATTACCTACCTATATTCAAATGTAACTACCACCTCTGAGTGATAATGTGTCAATGAATTACTTTGTACTTTTCTAGCACACACCTGAATTTAGATGAGTAATTCTTACCTGTGGTTCATCATAAAAAGAGAAACTCCAGTGTGTAAATGGATGCCTTGAGAACTGCAGTCGACCATTGCCAGAGAGATGGACAACTGCCAGATGTTATTCCCAAGATGACCCATATCAATGTGAAAGAAAAACATATATAATAACATGAATATACACTATGGTTTTTTAACAATGCTTAACAAAAAGTTTCAATTGCAATTAAGTGTTGTATTTTCTCCCCCCCATTCTTAAGTCCTCAAGTGTACAATGGCCAAGGTGTGGTTGTATCGTTGCATACCATGTTCACTGTTCCTACAGGACAATACTTCAACATGCAATAAAACAGCCAGTCTTTTCCATAAAGAGAATTCTCATATCCTGGGAAGACACACTTCTCTCTCAGCCACAAAGTGAAATTAAAGTTCTGTCTTTTGCCCGTCACCAGGATAGGTATTGTAAGTTCCACAAACTTATAAAAAATGCCTATATCTTCATCATGTCTCATTTGTATTACTCTCTGATACAGTTTAAGTTAGATTATGGTTGCCAATTCTACCTGGCATCTGGTTCTTGATTCCACAAATAATGCTGGAGTCCAGCTGGCAACAGGTGCTTTTCAATCATGTCCCATATTTCTTGTTTTTTTCACTTCTCCCTTGTCCTTGATATTTATCACTAGTTGGACTAATTGGATCCCAGTACTTCACCTAATACAACCCTTCATATTTTTTTTTGTCCTAAGTAGCATTCATGCATTAGTTGTTTTGTGTTACATACTATACTCATTACCTACAACTTTTTGTTACCAGATCTGAAGAGTTTGAAAGCTGAACACAAAAGAAAAAAGAAAAGCAATAAAAGCAAATTTCAAAATACAATTGTTTGCTTCAAGTAAATCTAATTTACATATTTACAAAGTGAGGCATACCTTTTATCTTGACCATTGCAGCTTTAGAAAATCTAGAAGATGCATCAATAGCCAGTTGAATCCCTCCATTATATTCTAGTTCTACATTAATATCAACTTGTTCAAGAATTGATGTTTCAGGATTGAGATTGACATGTTTTGCAGTGACAGCTCGGACCACAGGGAAGTTGGTTCCAAGATTCAAGTCTCTGATCTGAAATAAACACCATTACGCATGAAATTAAACAAACATTTAAATAGTTAATTACTGTTCTCTGATAAGGAACCAACCTCAAAAGCTACAGGACTTCACAGACAACTTGCCTATTATTTTGCATTTAATAGTTAATAGTTACCTGCATGTTGTGAATGAACTTGGAGAGAGCTCTATGTTTTAGCAAGTCATTGAACTCCTGAGTGAGAATGTTGGTGAGCCACCGCATGATGCCGGATTCAAAACGTTTTTCCTGGGAAGAGGTTATTAATAATTTTCACTGGTAATAATACAATGCATGACTCTACACATAGATATATTAATAGTATAATTTAACACTATCTACAGTTCATCTAATAAGAATTTTCTGCAGATCACGTGATTCTGTTTATAAGGATTCTTGTGTCACATGAACAATTATCTATATAAACAATTATCAATACATAGATGTTTAAAATGTGACCATGTCTAAACCTTGTACACAATACCAACAGTAGTACATGAACCACTCATCAAGTAAATGAAAAAATATGATTGTAATCTAATAACACTAAATGATGTTTCACCGATTCGAAGGGAAAGAGTAAATACAGAAAATTGCATATTTTATCATTTATAGCCTGAAAATGGTGGGCCGCTTTGCTTTAATCATTTTCAATGTTTAGCTAATGATACTTAGACATATTTACTTTGCTTTAATCAGTCCTTAATCATTACCTCTTAGTATCTAGGAAGTAAAAGTAATAGTTCCTTTCAGCCAATGCAAGTTTGTTTTTGAATATGCATTGATATAAGAAAAAAAAACTATATTTGACAAGTGTTATAGTACGATTCAAATAAATTATAAGCACACACATACTTGAAAGAAGAACTGGAGTATCAAATTCAAGGACAAGCATGTTTCCCGTCGATGGAATCCTTCTCCTTGCCTCAGCTTGTTCATCAATTCATCTGGCAAAATGCTCTCAGTAAAAGAGGATTTTTTACTTTGTATTTGCTCCACTTCCTGTGATGTCATCCACCACCAAGCTGAGATCATCATGCTCACAGCTCCAGCAACAAACACCAACAAATTCCACACAAGTATTTCAATCATCTTGAATATCTTAGCTTATTTAATTACGGTAGTTAAATAAATGGAGGTCTCATTCTGTGTTCATTCATTCTGAAATGCAAAAAAATAAAAATATATATATGTACATACATGCACATATACAATACAAATACACTGCACTATCATCTTTATAAACTATAGTTGTCAGTTGTAGTGGCACTGAGTGATACCTTATAGGATAATATCTTCTTAATGTTTCTTTTAAATTTCATACTTGATACAACGCAGTTCTTCAGGAAGCATCAACATTAGTAATGCCTGTGAGTAGGAGTGTGAGCTCATATCCTGGCAGAAAAAACAGCATGGCATAAATAAAAGTTGCTTAAAACAGTCTAATGTACATGTTGGTGAAGTAAAAAGAAAACAAAGTGCTAAGGGATACAGCAGTCGTACCGTGTTGTCATCCGCTATTCATACAACCTGTGCCTTATTATTTACCTGGTAAACGGGGCCGGATTAAAGCGGGGGGCTACTGGGGCTATAGCCCCAAGGCCCCCACAAAAAAGGGCCTCCCACAAAATATAGGCCTCAAAGTTTTAATTTACTAAATAATAATTATATCATGAAAAGAAATTAACTAAAGAATTTTGCAGACTGGCTTCCCAAAAATATCTGGAAATTTCCCGGTGTTCAGCTTATATACTGTACTGTAGGACCCTCACAGCTGTTGATCTGGCCCTGCTAGTAAAGCATCTTTCAAGTTATGTTAGGTTAATTATGTTACGTTAGGTTTCGTTTGGTTAGGTTCAGTTATATAAGTTTTTTACCCAAAAGTTAGGCTGTGCAGTATCTATAACCGAGCACTATGAGGATACGGCATTCATTAGGTTATGGCTAGATTATGTTATGTTAGGTTATGTTATGTGAGGTTGGTTGGGTACGGTTTGGTTTGGTTATATAAGCTTTTTATATTTTATTGACCAAAAGTTAGGCACGTGCCATTACTGCCGTATCTATAAGCGAGCACTATGAGGATACGGCTGCCGTACCTGTAAGCTGTACCAAAAGAAAAAGATCTTCAAGTGGCACTCCACTTGTTAAAGAGACACACATAAAGTAAACCAATACATATATGGACTAGCAATACAACAATTTTTTGTAAGGTATTCAGACAGGATGACAACCCATCAGATACCTGAGTGTTTATGTGCTCTACTTGAGGTCAGATTCAAAGGTGAATGACGTGCCCTCACCACTGCATCTTGTTAGCTCACCCCGTTATGAGCTCTCTTGATGGAGGTAGCCAGGTGAACACACACACACACACACACACACACACACACACACACACACACACACACACACACACAAAGAAATATAGATACTTTGAATGGACTGACGGAGGAGGTGATAATGACAAAGAAAGTACATCAACTGGGAAAAAAACTGGACCAATATAGATACAGAGGCAGGACCACACGAGTTTAATTCTGACCCTGTATACTACAACTAGGTAAATACACACACATCACCATAATTATCACAATAATACAGGATCTGATCCACTCACTCATCTGCAAAGAAGACCACATTGGAAATAAGTGTGTATAATGCTTTATGTGTTATCCTCGGTTTTATATGTACAATTTTGCATATTTACCAAATGAAGTCAATCAATCAACCTGCACTTTTGGGGGACTAGAGGCTGTGGCACCACTGCCTGCACAGCCCCATCAAATTCCCAAACCGCTGTAACAACTACTATTACTACCGCCAGTATCACCACTACCACTATAACTACGACGGCTATAAACATGTCATTACCACCACATCACAACACACATCCTTTGCCTTACTGTTATTCCTCTCCCTTCTTCCCTTCCTGCCACTCCGTCCTTCCATAACCTTTACCCAATATGGAATTCTAAGCCTCCAGATAAGTATATCCCGGGGAATGAGAGGGTGAATGCTTGAAAGATATGGACCAGACGCAGATATATGGATTCTAAAGTATTTGAGTCACTTTACATACTGAACATTCCATTCGTACAATTTTAATGCCTCATGGGAATAAATTTACACTGCGGAACAGGAAGAGACAAACGTACTACTATTCTCGTTAAATAATCACGTACGTACCTACCCTCTTTCATCCCCGTTGTGTAAGTAAGCTGTGCACAACACCTGTCACATCTTTCCAGGTAACGTGCAGACGACACGCTCAGTCGCTCACACACACACACACACACACACCCGCAGACGCGCCTCATAAGTTCATAACACGCTCACTCGCTCACTACAAAAAAAAAAAATAAATAAATAAATGCCTCCCGCCTCCCAACACTCTTTACTTGCTATCCAATCTGTTGTAATGAGTATTTTTGTGATCAATATCTATCTATTTGTCTATTTGAATTTTTTTTTTACCACCACATTTGCCATTGTCTCATGTATTTGTATCGTCACCGATTCCTCTTTTACTGACAACTGTGTGTTCTATTTCTAGCAATAAATGAAGAGAAGGGACAGATTCACAGTGTATTTACCTAGTTGTAGGTAAATACACAACCTCAATATGGATTGATGATATATGGGTTTCAAGATTTGATACGGGTTATGAGCTGGTGTAAACTAGAAACCTAGGTGATGATTTGAAGAAAAAAAAGACAAACTGGATAGACTGGTTCGGGGGCTTGTTTAATTAGTATAAATATGAAGCTTTTCTGCAAGGTCTTCACTTAAAAACACTAAAAACAGGTATAACAAGTTTAACTAAATTGTGTAGGTAAATCACCTTCCTTAACATACTGACATACAGCCTTTATATCTCACCTTATACACTTCTTTCCTCAGCGACAAATAAGCGAATAAGTACTATTTTGTGTGTGCACTTGCTGAGCTCCCAGCCTGCATCACTGGTAGTTTTATTCAAGGATACTATTCATTGCATGGGTATGATCCATACGGTTTGTTTTCGTTATGGAGGTTGGGACTGCAGGCATTCCTACATGTCCATGGACTTGACTTTCTAACAGCAATAAACCAAAAGGATATATATATATATATATATATATATATATATATATATATATATATATATATATATATATATATATATATATATATATATCTAACCTAACCTAAATGGGGCCAGGGCTTCCAACTCACTGTGATCCTCCTTCCCCAAAATCGATTATTGAACAAAATTGTTATCTTAGGAAAGAGTGATATCCTTGAAGAGCAGGCTAGTTGGCACATTCTAACCAAAAGCCAGCTTGTCATGAAACCACCAGCATACCTTTAAAATAAATGTCTGTAGGAAGACTTGAAGCTAAGGCGCAGATAATCACATAACAAATAATTTTTGATAAACTTACCTTATCTTATAAATTTAATTTTCCATTATTCTAATAAGAACTATGTAAATAATACTGTGTTTTATAGGGTAGTATGAGTGATTGATTTCCTGTTCAGAGATATATAATGTTGCCTTGTTTGTTTAAGACGAGCACGAGCAGATGAGCAACTCTGTCGTGAGAATGTGGTTTCCCATAGGTTTCCATTGTTTAGAGGCTAAGCTGCGCACACGAGCATCTGTGGCATTGGACTGTGGCAGAGTGTCACTGATCCCCGCCACAGCATGACGTGGCTCTATGTTGAGGACCTGCAGACAGAAGCGCCTGCAGCTGAGCGACGGGAACATGGCTTCACTGACATCTGACAGACTGCCTGGCAGTCACATACCAAACATTGGTGAAGCAATAAGTCACATTATTCTCTTCGCCACACTGACCATGTCTACACCAGATCTAGATCACTTTATTATTGAAATTGAAGACTGACCAGTGATATAGGACGTACGCTGCAATGACTACAGTAATAAAATATCAAGTCAAGGCATGGGAGATGTTTGGACCAAGCTAAGCTAAGCTAAGGAGTTTGTTAAAACTTCCTTGAGACATCCTAAAGTAGTTAAAGAGTTTTGCACTGTCTGCTCTCAAATCACCCATTATGAGTAAAATTGTCCATGAGTCAGCCTCGATGAAGTTAATGGGTGCATCCACATTGCTCTCTATCTTTCACGACAACGATGGCGGCGCCGAAGAAGCAGTAATGCAACTGGGTCATTCTCGGAGTCTATGCTGATGCTGGAACTGAGACCGCGCGGGGCATGGCACAGTAGCATGGCTCTGCCCATACACACGGGCAACTCTGTGACGTGGCAGTCAGGAACAGATGAGCTTCAGTGTGGCGGACACAGAGTCGCTCATCTGCTCCCAGCCTAATATTTAAATGAATTGAGTGGAAAGTAAGCCAGTAAGGGCAATGAAAAAGGGAGAGTATACCGTGCCCATGACACCCTGAGGCCGTTCATGACTGAACTCGTTGTCAGCCTTTCATCCTCTCAGCACGGCTCTCACACTTTAGGGAAAAAGGGGATAGTGGGAGATAAGGAAGAAAAGACAGATGAAACAAGGAGAAATAAAGCTAGAAAAGAAAATGGTCAAATGAAAATGGGTTGGACCAGAGAGTGAAGTCCGAGGCATCGCAGCATCAGGCCTTAATCTCTGGTCCCGAAGCCCCTCCACAATGGCAATAGACCTGGAAACAGAGGGGAATAAGAGTGTGTAATAGGAGGAAATTTAAAATAAATGAGAGTATGAACAAAGTAATAAAGTGTATAAGGATCATCAATGATAAGAGAATGGATGCAATGATGAATGGCGAGTTGCTTGAAGAGGTATCTAGAGTTGCATGTTACTGTGAATGTAGGAATAAATGTAGAAGTGAGGTCTAGAGTGAACAAAGTAAGAAATGTATAGGGAGGAATGACAGAAATGTTTTGATGTAGATTGCTTGGAAGGAATGCTAAGAGGTATGAAGGAGTAGTGGTGTGTACTGCATTGTGCGAGGCTGAAACATGGAGTACGAGAGTAGAAGACAGAAAGAAGTTGGTTGTAATGGAGATAAGGTGTTAGAGGAGTATAAGTGGAATAACACACATGAATTAAGTGAAAAATGAGGAAGTGCACAAGAGAATCGGTGCTGTGAGAGTTGGCAAGTTGATTTGAGCAGGCAGTGCTGCAATAGTTAGGCCATGTGGATAGAATGTATGACAAACAATTGGTGAAAAAGGAAAAATAGGTATGAAGTGAGATATGTGATGTTGAGAGGGTGATCATGTATGGGAAGGACGGGCAGTGTGAAGAGACCATTAGATGCAATAGCAAGGAAGAATGCCTGTGTGTGATAGAGTTCAATGAAGGGCAGTTGTGAATGCATGAATGGAGATGCAGCCTCAACATCTGGTGTGATCAACTGACTGGATCAGGGGGTATGGAAGGAAATGAATCTAATCTGATGTGGCAAGGATAAATCAACTCTGCTGTAGCCCTGATGCAGACAATAAACCGACTCTATTAAAAGACTGACCCTCACATAGTGTGATATAGTGATTGATCCCTTTTCCCCAAATAGGCATAGAGGCAAAGACATGGGGAATGCATGTATATGCCTTAGCTAGCCCCTTTAAAGGCGGATATATCAAAAGTCAAAAATGCCCTTCTATTCGACATTCATTGATATTCCAATTCACTTTTGTAAGACATTTATTGATACAATATAATAATTATCACATATAAAAATAAATAAACAATTGTGTGCTTTCCATAATTCTGATGATTCAAAACCACATCTACATACAAAACAATATATTATCTGTCTTCAGTCACATCTATCTGACAGATATGAAAACTTCCCTCAGTATAGATTACCATAACTTTTGGAATTTCATTTTTATTGGTGCACTTTAATGAATCTTTAACCTTTTCTTCTAAAAAAGCCTTAATGTTCTTTTTATATCCCTCCCTCCTCCTCCTCCTCTTTCCTTTCTGTTTTATCTGCAGTTCACTTTTTTTTGGAGGAATGAACACTGGAGGAGGAATTGGATTGCCATCTGGGAGAGTTAAGTAACCACAACTAGTTTCCTCTTCTTCTTTATCATAAATTTTCTTTTTTCTCATTTCTGATATGGCATTTTTCAAAGCTGGTGTGGGTCTAAGGTAAAATGAGCCCTTTGAACCTAACTTGACTTTCTTAAGCATACTGGAACTCTCCTCAGTATTACCATAATGAGATGATAATTCTAGATTATCTTCCTTTTGTTCTCTTAACTCACTTGTAGGATCTACCATTCTTACAAGCCTAGTTACAGGATAGTGTGCTGAATTATTAGAGAGGGTAATAAATGCCTCCATAGACCCTTTACTGCTTGTGGAAACTGTATGACTCCTCTGGGCTGAAGGGTGTAATAAATCTCCATAGCTAGTGATCAATGTTGGTGGAACTACAATTGGTGGATTTTCCAATGAAGATATTTGGTAATTGATTAGAGATTCGTGTTTCTGAACATCTGAACTAATCATCTGACTGTTTGTTGTGCCACTATGTGCAACTGAGGAATGAGCTACAGGCCAAGGCTGGAGTGACGTATTTTTGGAACTATGAAAAGGTGGTAACATAACAATTGAATGAGGAACAGTAGCACCAGTAACATGTTGGTTCCCATGATGAACTTCACCAGTATTCATCTTGGTTGGAACATTAGAACTCACTGAAGGCAAAGAACGTGACTGTGTAAAATACAAAATCTTCTTAGAAGTACTAGAATGATGGGAGGAAACTGATGGGGTTACTTGTGAAGATTTTCTGAGCACAATTATTTTTCTAAGTGCTTGATTTGGCTTAACATTTACTGAAGTGCTATTAGATTTGTTATAATCAACATCTGAACCAAGCTTATTGAATATTACATTATCTCTACAACTTGACTTTAGAAGTGGTTTAGCTTCTTCACATGAAGTAGTAAACTGACCTACATTGCTTGAAATTACACCTGCACTGGGAGTATATAATAATTTGGGTGGCACAATATTTTGATCTTCTAAATCATCTCCTTTGTTTGTTATTGATGTACATTTTAAGGTACTACATGTAACTTCATTCAACAATAACTCCTTTTCCTGAGGTGCCTTTGTAGCTATATTTTCCTTTTCCTTGCCCTCCATACCAGCACCAGATTCTTGGAGGGCACAGAATTCCAACTCATTCTTCTCCCACGAATATTCAGCCATTGAAACATGACTTTCAGTTGGTAATAGTAAAGAAGCTAAGAATTCACTATTAAAGGAATCTATCTGAAAAAAATTAAGGTCGTTTACATCCTTTTCTACCGTCAAACATGAATCACTATCATACTGAGGACTTGCCTTCACAGAGCCAAATTTAATATCATAATTACATACTGCTTTGTTATGAGCTAAATGGGTAGTAGTCTCTTTGGCATTACTGGAAACTGAGTAATCATTTTCAGTAGATTCTTTGGCAACACATCTCAAAATATCACCAGCACCATCATCAGTTGATTCATTGTCATTACCTTTACACTGTTTACTGGATGATGTATAAAATTTCATTGTCTGGTGATCATTTTCCTCATTTATCACGTGAGCAGGAAAATCCTGAAAGTCTTGGTGTAATGAACTACAACAATGTTCATCATGAGGAACTGAATTATCAAGAATTCCACACATGTATGGACCACATTGTGAGTTGTGTATATGTTTTTCAATCTTTAGTTCACTGGATGTATTAAGTAATTTTAATTTTTTGTTATTTTCATCTTCATTATCAGCCTTTCTCTTTAGTCCAACATTACCTATCTTTGTAAGAGAAACCTCAGTCTCTTTGACCTCATTCAAATTATATACAGTCTTAATACTTTCATTATTTATAATACACTGATCAATAGGATCATCAACCAAATATCTTTCAGGCATACGACTTTTATCAGAAGTAACAAAATATTTTTTTTCTTCCTGAGAAGCACAGTCAGCTTCAGGAACTGTTCCTGAGGTAGTTATACAGATTTCACCATCTGAATCAAGAGATATGCTTGGCAACTTATCTGCATCATTATCTGAATCTGAGAAAGTATCTTCAGTTTGCTCATTATAAAGCACAGTGATTTCTGCTTTATCTTCAAAGTTTCTTGAATTGCAATTACAGGTTATACAAGTCTCATTAACTTTAGCTGAACAATGACATGAGGAAGTCTGCACCAAACTGACAGTATTAGAAGGGGAATAGGGTATTTCTGTGAAATTTGCTATGAATGATGTGGAGTCTAATTTACTCTTAAACAAGATATCCAGTCTTGATTCTTTATCTACAGTATCCTGAGAAGAGGAATCTGATAAGGCACTAATTTTTTTACTCTTTCCATCCGACTTTTTAAATTCTACATCAGAAAGATTTCCCTCCTTTCTTTCGTCACCTAAACTGGAAGTGCCTTCAAACTCAAGACCACAATTTAGCTTTTGTTCCATAGGTTGGTCAGAAGTGTCAATTTCCCATTCTGAAGCCAACAATTCACTTGTAACCTCATGTTTCTTGCCTCCAACATTTATTACTTCCTTTGAAGATCCTGGCATTGAGGTCTGAAGTATTAAACTTTCTGAAGATATTTTTGGTCTTGATGAAGATAGTACCGTTTTATCAAAGGAGTTAATTACACTTGGCAAAGTTAATATACACCTTGCTTTTGGATTATTTGGAATAATGAATACCTTTTCTTTAAGACTTTTGTTTGCTGTAATGGATGATGGATTGCATGAGGAGATATTAATGGGAACTGAGGTAATAGGAACTTGAGCAATGTTACTTGGTAAAGGCACAAGAGGTGCTGATGTCACACTGCCAGCTAAATGCTGATCACTCATCTGAAAGAATGGTTTACTTGTACTGTTTGATTCTGAATAATCCTTATAAATAAAATCAGGTTCAACTACCTCGGGTACTTCTATGTCACAAGGAGAATTGCTTCTAGTTTCCCCAAAGAAGAGAGAACCTTTTAAATGTTCAGAAAAGGTTTCACTACAGTGTTCATGAACAGGACACTGAAGAAAATTTTCATCAAAATCCATACCTTCAACTAAAGATTGAAAGTATTTGCTTGAGGAAAAATCTGACTTTGAATCTGTACAAGACTCTGATAGAGTATGTTTTTCTCCTATATTCTCCTTAGACCAGAATTCATTTTGAGATGTATCATCAAACCCAATCCAGCTGCGAACAAGTCCAAATTTGGGCGGGTTAAGAAAATATTGTGGGCTGGGTTCAGGTGAAGTGGTTAGGAACGTATCATTGTTATATACTTCTATGTTACCACTCACATCAAAAGGGTATATTACTGGATTATCTAAATGTTGTTTTTCTGTCACTTCTTCCCCCACTTCACTTAACAAACTTTTATCACACACTTTTTCAAACCAAGGACTTTCATATTCAGATATTTTCAAAAGGTTTAAAGCACTGTCATAATCATCAATACTACCTAAGTCATCAATATGCTTTTTATTGATGGATTCAAAAGTTAATTTTTCAATAAAATCTTGTTCAATACTGCATGGTACACTATTGTTTTTTTCAATGACACATTTTTCCATAGGCAGTTCAAGGTCTTCCATTGTCACCGAGTCACTGCTTGTTTCAGTTTGTGGTTTGTCAATACATTGTTTAACACCGAGAGGTGCTTCTTGATCATTAGAAATTATTTTTTCAGTATTACATCCCTCCAGAGATGTGTACACACCATCAAATGTGTTGGAAACTAAATGCTCTTTAATAAATTCAGCTCCTTCATTGAATAAATTATTTGAATCTATTTGTATAGCGAGCGAATTTCCTTCATTTGATTCTGAATGTACATCAATTTGTGGTGAGAGGATTTCACTGTCAGAACCTTTTTGGAGTGGTTGTGAATCTTTTTGAACCATTTTTGTAAGACTTTGTGATTTATCAATAACAACACATGGGGAAGAATTTTCCCCTGTAGGTGATTTGTATAATAAATCTCCAGTAACATCCTTCTGTTCATTTTTGTCTGTATCTAAATGCTCTTTCATTCCTGAATTATATTCATTATGGTAATTTTGCACATTGTGTTCATTATCTACACCTAGATTCTCATGACTGTCCTTGTCAATTTTCTTCCCCTCACTGTCATAACCTTCTATGCTTTTTCCTTTGAAAGGAGGTTCTCCATTTTCTTTCTCTAATGACATTTCACCACAGACTTTAGATGAAAAATCTAATGTAGCATCTGAGGTAGACATTTGGGACATTTCAGATTCATTTTGTTTCTTTCCAAACAGACTCAACAGTTCCTGAAGCTGCACATCACATTTAGCTGCTTTGTCAGGACCACAACTCACCTTTCTCTTATCTTGTACTATAATTTCTATCGTCAACTCCTCCAAACATAGCTCTGCAACTGACCACGGGTCCTTATTCACATGACCTGAAATATAGAAATATAGAAAGACTAAATAGACACACATTATACTTATAGAGATGTAAATAATCAGGTGCTATGTATTCTATGTTTACATCTCACACTTCTTTCACTAAGGCAAGTAATATGTTCCTTTTCCCACTACATGCTTACCACCATGGTTAAGTACAATGCAGATTTAGTTAGCACCTCTGCTTGGTGGTACCAGATTTCAGGCTATGATGACTGCTTCACAAGTCAATGTTACCACAGTGTATCTTCTTCCATGCAGAACACATTAAAGCTATCTCTCAAGCCACTTGATATCACTTCTATTGTGAACACAATGATGGAAACATATTTCTTGTCTTTCTTATGCCATCATCATGCTTGCTACCCAAGAAATGGTTACTTCTTGTTGAAAGATAAGCAAGGAGAGGTATTAAATATCATGTTAAAGGTGATTAAATAATCCTACCAAACTAGATAACTGTAGACCATATAGTTCTGCTAGGATTAACGAGTGCTGTCCCTCTCACCAAGCTGTCATGAGCCAGGATCGAACTCACAACCTTTAGGTCAAGAGCTGAGCACTGCCACAGAGTCACCTGGGCCCTAAGGGGCATGTTATAAGTTCCATAATTATATATATATATATATATATATATATATATATATATATATATATATATATATATATATATATATATATATATATATATATATAATATATATATATATATATATATATATATATATATATATATATATATATATATATATATATATATATATATATATATATATAATTGAATTGTGTTTTTCCGCTATGTGCTGCAAAAATAGCTTTTTCAAATTATTCATAATTATCTGGAATACCTGGATACCATCTTTGCTTTCCTTCATCATACACCAAAATATTTCTACAACTTGCATTTTAAAACAACAAAATCATATTACTCACCAATCAGAAGTTTCTTCGGGCTGAGGTTAGTCACTCTAAATTAAAAGAGAAAAAAAAAAATTAGTTTTCAAAATACAAAAAGAGATTCCCATTCCATCCAACACAAAGTTTGCATAATGTCATTTATATGCCATTTGTAAATTGTCTGAAGTTGCAAATTATTATTACACATCATCTGCAACTATTTTGATTTCATACTTGTTGCTTTACAATATGGTATAGTAATATCAATGACACACTAGATGGTGGAAGATTTGGTCCAGTGTAACCATTTGTTCACTTGTAATGATAGTTCAAGTAGCTATAAAACTACATTGCAAAGGAATGGCAGCATCATTTTCACTATGAACGAAATTAAACTTTATAACAAAATTATAGACTTGTTTACAATTCATATACAGTGGACTATGATTTAATTATTGATCAATGAATAACTCATCAGTAAAATGCTCTTAATTTCTAACACCATTTGGAATTACAATTAACTGATTGCTCAAGTTATTGTAGTTTGATAATTTATCTATCAATATTTTCTTTATATACCATGACTTATTTAGCCTGAAGGATATTACTAGTTTTTTTTTTTTTTTAGGTCTATGCCTCACAGTCGTGGTGGACCACCTCTGTCCCACTGTGGTGCCCGACCACAGCAGTTCCTCCCAGTAAACAGCTTAAGCATCACCGGCCCGGGCGAGGATTTGATCTGCTGACCAAGCGAATGCAAGGCCAGCGCGCTACCACTGTACTAGCTAGGAGGCTAGTACAGTGTAAACCATTGTTGATCTCTTAGAGGAAGCATCTGACACATACAGGAGGATAGGATTTTCAGCCTTCCACTCCTACCGGGAATACTAGGTCAGAAACCCTTCGATTACTCCCATTTACTGCTAGGTGAGCAGCAGTTACAGTATTTTAGAAGACAAACTCATTTTGTTTTCACCCAACTCGGGATTTCAACCCAGAACATCTGGGTTATGAGTCGAACGCCCTAACTACTAACACCACCGGCCCAATGATTTATCTATCTATATATCTGACATATCCCCATTAAAAGGGGGTAGCTAAAATGAGACATTTATGGTTCAGGGAGACTTTATTCTGCTCTCTCCTTCTGTGCCCTGTATTTGTAGAATATAGAGGAGGAGCTTCCTAAACTCCTCACTCCATTCTTTTATGCAGCCTTATATGATCCACAGGGAATATGGTTAAAAAAGTTCAAGTTAAAAGTTGCTTGATTCAGTTCCGGTATCCACCTATGAAGATGCTCTCCAGAAAGTCAGCCAGGCAAGCCCGGACGGGGACTCAATCTGTTGACCAAGCGAATGCAAGACCAGCACGCTACCACTGTACTAGCCAGGAGGCAGCCCCAACCACAGGGATAAACAATACTGGCAATATATTTTAAATGCTTAATAGGCTTTCTCATAAAAATTATGCATATTAATATAAAAGGATATCTGGGACTCTGAAATGCCTTAAAAGAATGCTTAGTTTCATGTTATTCAGGTTTCATGATTCTTGAGTTTCATCCTAGTTTTATATATCCATTCAAAGTGTGTAAATGTGCATCTTGTCTTGGCTACCCACCTTTAGTGGAATAACAGCCTGGTATATAAATAGATAAAAATTATAAGTGAATAGAGTAAATATTTTTTCCTGATTGTTTTTCTTGTTCTGCAGCTTGTGAAGTTGACTTTTTCAGCATACTTTCTTTTTTTAAGAAAGAAAGATAAGTGACAGTTTCAGAGGAGTAGTAACAACTTTCCACAGCTTGTGTTTTATAGACTAATATATCCTTCGTGTGCTATTTAATTTTATCGTGAAAACATTATCATGATGGAAGGTTCACCAGAGCACTGTTTTGAATTGCAGTACACAACTGTGTACTGTATGTTGTATGTGCACAGTGAACTTGGGTTGTTTAGATTCCTAGACTTTCACATCAACAAGGCATACAAGTTTCTGAATAAATTAAGTCTAAGGATCAAAATCACCAATATCCCATAATTCCTTTAATATACTTTTCCAACAGGTCTTGTCACTTGTACATAGTAGTAGACAAAGGTCACAGTGACCTGTATCACCTTGGGGAAAATATACAGTATTATTTTATTTTATTACCACTATATATTACATAAAATGTTATGAGTGTTTTGAGTTCTTAACATAATACTTTGTTATACATGTCAAAAAAAATTGTAAATAAAAAAATCACAAAAGCCTTATAAGTGAATTATGAAACAGTATCTATAATATGTATAGCAAATAAGTATATCATGTTAAGAACCTAAACACACATAAAAATTAATGCAACAAGTTGTAGCAATAAAGTAAAATTTCACCAAATTTCCAGATGAAATAATGACACGACTGGCACGTTTGAGCGATTTTAATAATGCACTTGACTTTGTTAAATAAGACTAAAATCAAGCTGCCAGGAATTACAAGTATATATTCATTAACTTTAAGGCTTCTTCATACAAAGATAAAAAATAGAAATAAATAAATAAAATCATATATTCACAATTTATACAGTACTGACAAAACTATCACGTAATGTCTAATTAATTTTGATTTTTGCAGTAGAATGTCTATTTGTTCATAACAGTACAGAATACAGTTCACCACTGTTAAAATCATTACAACTGATCTTTCCTTCTTTTATGCCCAAATGGCTACATCATAATGAAATACCCTGCTATAAATGTAGGACATCAATCAAGTAAGAAAAGAAATCCAAGGAAATGGTCCACAAAGCCAATTACACCCATCACGTCCTCGTGCACATTCAATGCTATGTGCACGTTACCTTACTTCCCTGGATCCTGGATACACATGAGGCCAACCAACTATGACCTTGTGTTAGGGGAATATAAACATGAAATCTCACTCAACCTTACCCTCCTGTATTATACAAGCACAGTATTACTTGTACATGCAGTGAGGAGCAGAGATGCCACTTCACTTGAACTATTACTGCCACACTTTTATCATATTTTATTTTAAATTCTTAATATCTCAATTCTATCTATTTTCCTGTGTAATTTTCCATTAGCTACAGCATAACAGTGAAGACCAGTATACTGCACAAAACACATCCAACAGAAACATGCAAATCATAAGATATTTCCCTGAATAATGAACTGATAACATGCTTATCGCTCACCTTCTACTAAGATGATTGGTTCTTCGCTCGGGTATCTGCCAACTGGGATTCTGGGTTGTAGTGGAGTCTCTTTTATCATCACTTTCATGGAACACTTGTGCAGAGTGGTTCTCTCTGGACGAGGTAGGTGGCTGGTTTTCCAAAGATGATGTCTGTTGTCTTGCTGAACGAGGATGGATTGGTCTTTTAGATCGTTCACGTTTACATGCCTTTTTCAAGGTTCCCTTTTTTGAAGGCTTATTTTGTTTGCCTCCTTCATTGTACCTGAATCCAGAGATCTTACTTTTCCTTCTTATTACTTTTTTTCTATTACCTTTCATTTTTTTACACTCTCCTTTTCTTATCCTTGATGCAATATTGTCAGGAACTGTATGTTTATTATCACTTTTGCTTGCACTATGGTCACTTAAACTCCTAAGTTTATGTTTACTTCTAGGTCGCCTTCCTCTCTTCTTCTCGTGTTCCCCCGGGCAGAGAGATGCCCCACTCAAAGTATCTAAGCTAGGTGTACTATTACCATAATTTTCCGATTCATTTTTTGGTTCAGAAAAAGTAGAATGACTAGAGCCTTCACTTATGATGCACTCAGAAGGTTGAGATATGACAGAAGTATTGAAGGGTTCTGAAATACTGACACCGTGACTCTCCTCTTCTAGTGTAGGATCATGATTTTCTGAAAACATAGTTCCATGCTCATTATCCTCACATTGTTCTGCAGGCGCCAGTGATCCTCCTTCAAGCTGTTCATTACTAAGACTAATCGTTTCCCTTTCATCTTGTGGTGTTGTACAGATTTCCTCACTCCTGGTGGTTTGGGTGATGGAGGGTAATGTTGATAATTCCTGAGGGCTATCTGTTAAGTTATTGTCTGTAGTTACCATTGCTGGCAGAACAATTAACGTATGTGAGTCAGACATTAATGGCCAGTCCAAATTGGTCTGTATGATCAATTCTTTAAAATTACTCTGGTGTGGTTGTTTGGTAAAAATATCTTTTGTAGTATCATCTACATGTTTTGATGAATATGCAAATGTTTTTGAGGAAACCTTCAGATTTTCTTCACCACCTGCTAATTCTAAGCCTGATGAAGCTTTACCATCCTCCTCATTATATCCACTGTCCTCACTTAAAGCTGAAACAGTTGGAGACATGAAACGTGTAGGAATGGCTGACATATTTTCTATCATGAACTCATTTGTAAATGGTACAGAAAAATATGAACTTTCACAATGCTGAATGAGGTATTCTGAAGTTTCATTTTTTTCACTAGATGAACTATGACAACTAAAGGAACTAATTAAGGAATTTTGTTCACTGTTAATGAAAGATGCTGATTCTTCATTGGATGCATCTAATGAAGAAAATGCTGACCTTTGACTTGGTATACAAGGTCCTTGTAATCTTGTTGTTGCAACTGACTCAACTTTCAATACTTCATTGAGGGATTGCTGACCACTTAAGGAAACACCCATCAATATTTCACCTGGTAATTGCTGACAACCACCTGAGGAAACAGTTCTCAGTATTTCATTTGGTGGTTGCTGACAACCACTTGGAGCAATACCTGAGTTATCTGTACCAAGTAATGGAAGCTCAAAATCTTTCATCCGTCCCTCAAATTCTGTTGTGACAACATCCAAACCAGTTTCTACAAAGGATGATTTTGAGTGTGATTCTGTTTTCACTAATTGTGTTGGAATTTCCAGATCAAGACCATTTAATAATTCAAAGAAGCCCTCATTATTAGAGGAATTTGAACGAGCAGTATGTCTTTTTGGAGATACTTGTGTATGGGTGACTAACCCAGAAGATCCACAGGAAGTGTCTATCAGATCTTCGAAGTTCAATGGAGAAAATGCTGCTTTCAGTAGCAATTCTACTTCTTCATCAGTGCCAGATTTTCGTGACTGGGCAGGACTCGGCAGGAAGCTTCTTGCTTCTGAGTATACACCACTGCTGCTACCACCACTGCCATCACTTAGCAGATTTTGTTGATCTGAAACACAAAGAAGACATCAATTTAGTGAGAAGAGATTTGAATTCTTTAAGAGGTAAATATCAAAATATCTTGCCAACTAAACTAACATTGCAATATACGGAACCCCAACTTTCAAACTTTTTTGGAAACTTCTTGTTTAACAGGCTTCTTCCAAATTACTTTCTTAAAACTATTGAGTTGGTTCCTTTTAAAGTCTGAAAAATGGTGCCTCTTAGTCTTATTTGACCTTTGATAATAGTGACAGTGCCTGAGTATGATGGACTGCATTGCCATTCACTAATATTTGTTCCTTTCTGACTGTAGTTTCATGGCCCTAATAAGCTTTATGCAGCATAAGGGAATGTTTTGACAGTGCATAACACAAATAGTTTATATACACAAATTCTCAATTGTCCAAGTTACAAGGTGTGAAGATGTTTCCAAATGGACACAATTCTCTCCCCTAGAAATGAAAGTAAACCACATGATGGGTAGTTAGTAATCTACTTGTCATTCCTTTCATCATGCAGTGCTCCTACTACCACAATACAATATAATTCCTGTCAAAAACTTAGTAGCATTAGTCACACTTTGATTGCTTCTGGCTGAAATAATCTCTGAATCAATACTAAAAACAATTTTAAATTAAATGGAAAAAAAACTTACCGAGTCCTGAAATTGGCTGATGTGCAGGGAGCAAGGTATTGCTCTTAATAATACACTGAGAAGGGGATGTATAGAGTATTGACTTGCACTTGCTGTTATCACAAAGAATGACAGCTTGGTCCCAACAAAAATGGAAAGATCTCATCTTTCCATGTGTGCAGTACTTGCAAGGCTGACCTATGCTCTGAAAAATTAAGCATATATCAATAAAAGATTATAATGAGCAAAAACAAGTGATTTACATTGATAACTAACAAATATATAACACATAAAAATTTATAAAAGAAATAGTTCCATCCTTGTATATAACAGTAACGATACAGAAGACCGGTAAGCAGAGGTAAAGTTTCAGACGAGTCCTCCAACTGGTTTGCAAACAACCCTCCTCAAGCCTATCCATTTTATATTACTTTAGAAATGGAATATAACCTTTCCTAACCTAACATAACATAAGAAGTTGAATGCTGTTCTTCACAGGGAGAGGTGTGTTTGCACTGTCCTCAAACCATGATAGTTAAAACAAAGTAATATCAGTGTTATCATAAATTTGCGATAGATATTAATGGTTAGTAACTGCTCAGGATGAAAAGATCTATGCTATTATACAGGTAACAATCATTGGCCTTATGATAGTCTACTAAGACAATAACACCCAAAACACTTGTGTACAGTACTTCCCTCTGAAACAATTCCTTTTCCATACCTCGTTTTTCTAATATTTCATATTACATAGTGGTTGTCAATTGCCAAGTTGAGGAAAAGATTCATAAGACGACCCATTCAATATCTCCTTATCTTTATAGTGCACTGCAAATTCAACCTCAGATACTTGTTCAGATTATCTCAAATAGTTATACTGCTGAATTACAGAAAATAATATGATTTTTTTTTCCCTTCTCTTCAAAATATAAAGTTTAGTTTGGTTTGAACAAATCATATTTTTTTTCTGTAATTCAGTGGCATAACTGTTTGAGGTGATCTGTACAAATTTCTAAGGTTAAATTTGCAGTACATTATAAAGGTAAGGAGATATCAAATGGGTCGTCTTACGAATCTTTACCCAAGTTGGTCCGTGTTAATGGTTACGAATGGTTTAACAAGCCCTTGAGTGTCAGTTAGGAGGTTATAGGTGATATTAGGTTAACTGTTGAAATCGCTTTAACTGTCTCAGCCATCAGGAGAATGTACATGATAGTTAGGAAACAATATGTCAGTTAGGTTACAATACGTGCTGATTAGGAAAGTGTGCATGGCAAGAGAGGGTCAGTAGGTTAGGAGGGAAAAAATAGTGGATTGCAAGTGAAACAACAGATTATTTTCTAACACATTATAACTTGTCAGATAATAATCGTTTAGGTATTATTTTACATCTTCACCATAACGCTCTAGAGAATTCAGGGTTATATTTTTCCATTACCTGATGCATTTTGAGAAGCTTTTCTTTAATTACATTTGTCACAAATTCTTAGCGAGATATTCAATGTTTTATGTGAGACCTTATCTTCGAAAAACAAAGTTTAGTTTTGTTTGAAAAAGGTTCTGTTATTTGTCAATGTAGGTTAAGGTTTAGTTAATATAGGTTATGTTAGGTTAGGTTAATATAGAAGCTATCAAATGTTCTCTATAACCAAAAGTAGGGAGTTGGACGAGGTGTGGTCCCGATATGCAGACGTAAACAAACGCCATTATGGTGAAGATATAAAATTTTACCGTCGTTTATTTAGCTAGTCCAAGGAGCTTATTGAAAAAAATCATAATTTCCAATTATAAACTTCTGGTTATTGTCGCACCTGTCTATGCATGCTAACTGTGAGCTAGTGTAGCCAACCAAAATAAGAAGAAAAAAGGTAAATTTGCAGTTTCAACCAATACACCACACGTAACTATAAACTGTCTCAGGGTCTAGATGACACTGTTAGGAGCATTTCTAGCCCCATACTGCACTGTCGGGAACCTATACTAAAAGGGGGGCTGCGGCCCACTGGATCACCCCGCTCTGACACTATTCTAACCTAACCGAACCTTACCTGAACCTCCCCGTTAGGACACTATTTGAACACAACCAAAAACCTATGCTACCCTGGGGGGTGAAGGCTGCCCCCTTCCCCTAGACCACCCCGCTAGGATACTATTCTAACCTAACCTGGAACCCCTCATCCCACTTCCTCTAAGACACTGTTCGAACACTACCAGAAACCTATCCTAACTGGCGTCCCCACTGGACCCACCCTCACCTGGATCCCAGCTAAGATTAAGGTAAATCTTTGAAACTCCGTTCCGATCTTATTATTAATTTTCGACATTGTAATATGGGGCTAGAAATGCTCCTAACAGTGTCATCTAGACCCTGAGACAGTTTATAGTTACGTGTGCTGTATTGGTTGAAACTGCAATAATACCGAAAAACAGATAAGTGAACTAGCCACAGTAAACTATACCAATGATATATGGAACTGGCAATCAAAACCCGGAAAGGAAAATTATCAAATGATCATCTTCAATTAATTCATTATAGACGTACAACCAACATTACACGGCTGACTTTAAAGGGTGTACTAATTAAGGTGATGATTTATAGTTGTATTTACCTTTTGATGGTATAGGGTGGCCATGCCCTCCTTCACCCTCGCCTGGTGGAGAGAATGTGTGGCCCGGCATGCTAACTTAACTATACTCAATGATAATACTGTATATAGACTAAAAAAGTGTACAAAACTACGAAAAGGAAATAATAAAATATCCACTGGAGGAAAATAACAATTACACCAACGTAAACATGACTACATATTACTATATATTATAGTGGCAAAGGTTACTTATTCCATACTCACCAACCCTCCTTTAAGACGATACATTCTATTATAGTGGATGGAATATGAGTGAAGTCATGTAACTTACCATTTTGAGGCTGGTGTGTGATAGCCTCTCATGTCTGGAAGATATCACACGACAAGCACGAAGATGAAACGTTTTCCCGCAACTCAGCACAGGAGGAGGAGGCAGTGGCCACCATGCTTCCTCCCAACTCGTGTAGGACGCGCTATCTAGCTTTCTAATAATAATATACTGCTAAATATTAATAAAAGATTAATGTTAGGTTTATATATTAATTGCAGACTAAGTTTTATTCAATTCCTCATTTAGTGTAGAATACGCTCTCTTGTCTCTCAATCCGTCATAAAATACATAAATGTGATTAATTGTTTAAGCTGTTTTATTTATATAAGAATTTTATTTCAAGGTACATAGCATTAGAGAATAAGAAGAATCAATATAAAATATATTATAGAACGAAGGCAAAAGGCGAAGATCCGAAGACAGTCTGTCATCATGTCATGTTTACCTTCTCAGGATGGCAGCTGGTGGCCTGCTGCTGACCCTGCTGCTGCTGACACTCGTGCTGACTGTATCAAAACCAAAGGCGTGCCAATTAAAGTGAACGAGAAAGTAAGGCGATAACTATCAGTAATAGAGGGAGGAGCTAATAAGTGAAGGACAAAATAAGAGGAGAACGTAAGGAGCATACTAGACGAGAGATCACAAGAAATAGAATACTAATTTTCTTGATATCTACCTCTCCATCACCTCCTTTAGTGTGAGGACAAGACACACACACCATGTCTGAACGTAAAGTTTTAAACAAATATTACCCACCGGACTTTGACCCTTCTAAGATCCCAAGGGCAAGGTGTCCACGGAATCGCCAGTTCACTGTAAGACTTATGGTACCGTGCAATATCAAATGTTATACCTGTGGAGAGTACATTGCTAAGGGAAAGAAGTTCAATGCAAGGAAGGAAGATGTAGAAAATATGACCTACCTTGGCGTGAGGATCTACCGTTTTTACATCAAGTGTCCAGGATGCCTTGCTGAAATATCCTTCCGCACCGACCCAGAGAGTACAGACTATATCATTGAGGCAGGTGCACACCGCAACTTCCAGGCCCTCAAACTTGCAGAGGAGCAGGCAGCAAGGGAAGAGCGCGAGGCAAAGGAAGAAATTGAATCTAACCCGATGTTACTTTTGGAGAACAGAACTCAGCAGTCCCAATATGAAATGGAAGTATTGGAGTCGTTGGAGGACCTGCGTGAAATGAACGACCGTCATGCTGGAATTGATCTTGGAAAAATTGCGGAAAGATTTGAAACAGAAAGGAAAATTTCACAAGAACACATTGAAGAACTGGAAAGGTTGGCTGCTCTGAAAGCCCTTGGATATGAAATGGTTGAAGGAGAGATGGTAAAGAGAATTGCACCTGAAGAACTTGATGGCTATGAGCCTACCAAGAAGAAATCAAAGACAGATCAAGAAGCAGCTTCAAATGGCCGAGGACTGATTAGTGACCAGAAGAGCATATCAAGCATGAAGTCCCGTCTAGCAGGCATGATAAAAGCAAAATCTCAAACACATAATTCAGACTTGAAGCCTCAAGAACCAAAATCAGATAAAACAGAAACAACACCTTGTACAGCTGCTTCAGGCAGTGCATCCAGTGAAGGGGCAAACAAGGCGCCACAAACAGCAGTGCAAGTAACTAAACCATGTTCAAATGGACTGTCATTCCTGGGAGCATATTCAGACTCAGAATCAGATGACAGTGCATAAGTGACTTTACAGGACTACATACTGCACATTGGTTCATCATGTGATGTATGGTTAAAACTCTAATATTTTCACAATTTCATACATTTAGTTAGGCACACAAAAAGTAAAAGCTATAACCTGTACCTTCGTTGACTATAGTGTCGAATATGTTTGAAACAAGGCTCCTTAAACTGACTTATAAGATGCACTCATCCCCACATCAATACTGAACATCATATGTGATTGTATGCACAGAAATGCCTATGGAAAACAGCAAAGAAAATTTAGAAGTGCTAATAAGCATAGCAGGTAACTACTTTAACTTTCGCAACATAATTAATATTTCTTTAATTTTCTAAAATTGTTTCATGTTAGATAATGTTTTTTTTATGAATTCTATCTATTGATGCCTATTCCTAAAAACTGTCCCAAGGGGATGGCCACAGCAGTAGAATTTCCATTAATTACTGCTCTTATACTTCCTCTGTGCATGCTCAAGTGCTGTCAATTTCCTCTCCCTTTTCTCTCACATACTCTAGCACACTCTTCACTGGGGTTGAAGTGCTATCATAAATTATATTACTTAAAATCTTCCATTACTATAACAGTATCTAAAACTTTATTTGTTTTATGTATTTTGTTGGTTTAGATTCACCATGTGTTATATTGGCTTGGTTTTAAGAGTGAGAGTTTAATGGTGCAGTAAACATGTACAGGCTGACAAAGTTCAGTCAGGCCAAAGGTGATAATTTTGAGGTTCGATTAATATTTGTTCCTTGTGTTTGCTACACCAGAGCTTAAGTTCTATCTATTAACTAAAGTTTTTGATGTTTTGGTTCTAGCAAATAAATTTTTCTTGAGTTTCACGAAAATAATGTTACACAAACAAGAGAATATTATGTTGTACATGATTCAAGAAGAATGATGAGTTTGTGAGGAAAGTATATGTGAGTGAAATTGAGGGCCTTAGTAGGAAAGGATAGGTTAGTAAAGTATATGCATGAAAGAGGTACTAATAGAGGGAGAGGGCTTCTACAAGCAAGGAGGGAATGTGTGGATATGAAGAAGTGGAGGCTTCTCTCTGCCGTGGCCATCCTCCTGTGAGATCTTCCCAAAAGAAATGTGACATCAGAGACTAAATAAATGGGAATATATTTTCATTTAACATTATTTACAAGAGCTCCCCTTCTATGGAACAAGATAGATTGTGGGGTTTGTTCATAACTGAAAATGTTACTAAGTCCATTAATGTTGTCCATAATTAATTATATAAGGTTCATACTGTACAGCTTTAGTCTGATAGTACTTGATAGTATATTTTACTTGCCTAAACAATATTTGAATGTGTAAAACGGATAATAGTAATCATAAGAATATTGATGGTAATAATCATGATCATAATCATGATAATATCAATGTTCAGAATTTGGATTTATAGACAGGTTTGTTCGTATCTCTGAAAATTTGTAATGTTTGCAAGTATGGAGCTCCTGCATTTTGCTTACAAGTCTTATATGTATTATAATTTCGAAATGTATCAAAAGTTTAGTTTGAAAATGTATTTCTATTAATTTTATGCACTGGTCATATTTTCATGAGGTCCAAGTTATCTCCAAATACAAAATATATGAAATTAATGTCTGTATGACCAGTAAAATTGAATTGTGTGATATTTATAAATGATAATTCTAACATTTCATGAAATCATATGGATAAAGGGATGAATTACTGCTACAAAATGTTGAATAATTTTATTCATAATTTATTATCGTTAACGTTTTTGCCCTGTGTTGGCTGCAAGAATACTATCACTATATTCCCTGTACGTTATAAAAGGCAACCAAAAGGTATTGAGTGAGGGATCTGAGAAGCCCCTCTGTATTCTGTCCTACGAAAGATAAGGCACAGAAAAACAGGCGAGAGTAACATGTTACTGAACCCTAATCACCTTGTCTTGGCTACTCACCTTTAAGGGGAATATAAGCCATTGATATAGAGATAAATAGATTAACATTTAGTTGTATTAGCAAATAATATTGCACACAATTTATTATGAATTGATCATTGGAATTGGACGAAAGGACAAGAGTATTAGTTTAATTTCATATACTTTTTTGTTTTTGTCTAACATTTCCGTAGTTTATTTGATGCCAATTATATAATTATCAACATTGAATGAAGAAAAAGTATTTTTAAATTGTATTTTTGATTTCTTACATCATGGTAATGGTAATGACCACAATTTAGGTTGATTATGTTTTACAGACATGTTATTTCCAAAAATATGTAAAAACATATTTAATCAAACACCAATGTATTACACTTTGAATGAAATTCATTGTATATATGTATATTTTTTCAGTACAAACTCATATACATACATAAAGTTCATTATTTTTAATTATCCTTCCAATATATTGTCAAACTGAACAAGTTGAAGAATTATAAATTACTTAGTTAAATTTTGTTTGTTGTCAATGATAAAATATTTTTTCTTATAATTTGGTATCTTCTAAAAAGGATCAAGAAAATATCATAATGTATATGAAATATACATTGCAGTGACAAAAACATATGCAGGTGAACTTTGCACATGGAGCAAAAGTCATAGGTCTCGGATTGTACTTGCGAAAATAAATGTTTTTCTTATAATTTGGTATCTTCTAAAAAGGATCAAGAAAATATCATAATGTATATGAAATATACATTGCAGTGACAAAAACATATGCAGGTGAACTTTGCACATGGAGCAAAAGTCATAGGTCTCGGATTGTACTTGCGAAAATAAATGTTGATCATATGGAGAGAAAGAAGAGTGAAGAGTTGTGAAAAAAAGTGTATGTGAGTGAAACTCAGCATCCTCAGAAGAGAGGATAGGATGTCCGGTTGTAAGATGGAAGGATAGGGTAAAGGAGTACATGCATAAAGAATTGCTGAAAGGGGGGGAGGGATTGAACAAGCAATGAGGGAAAGGTGGAGGCTTATCTGCCAAGTGTCCATCATCTTGGGAGACGTTTCTGGAGGAAACAAATCATCAGAGATTATAAATGGATAGATAGATATTTATCATTGCATTTGGGCCTTGTGGATACTACTCCATTTTACTTTCACAAAAGTGGAAATCATGTACTTTGTTCAACATACCTCTTCCTGTTATTGATGTTTGTATGTATGACCTATATGAGCAGCAAACACTAATTGCAACTGAGTTTAGAGATGAGATTTTGGTTTATGATACTGATTTTATAAGTATCTTGTATTAGCCATTAAAGTTAAAAATTCAGTAAAATAAAATAAAAAGGTTCATATAGAGAGTTTTCAGCATAAGGTAGCTGACTGATGCTTACAAACACGATGAATGCAAACATTAGAAAGAGATGGCATGGTATGGACTAACTCACAGTACAATACTAAAATTAACCCTTGATAGTACACTACACCTTATCTATCAGACCATAATGATTCCCAAGGTGTGATTGGAGTTTGGTTGACGTTGACTGTCCTGTCACTACAAGTGACCACAGCCACAACACGAATATAAAATATCCAAAAAGGAAATTTGATAAAGGTACAGAAAGTTGAATAGAAACTGTAAGAGGGTAGTTTAAAAATTAACAAATTATGTCAGACTTTATGAAAGGTTGATATGTCTAAGGCAACAGCAAAGGTCTTAAAACCCTGAGAGGATGACCAAGATTCAATCAAAAGTTGTCAACAGTATGGAATCCATACTGTTGATCAGTTAGAGATTAAACAGATAGAGATAAATACATACATACAAACACACAAAAATACATAGGCAAATGAATGGATAGGTTTATATATATAGATAGATTAAGAGATATTTTTTATTTATTATAACTCTTCTTGCTCTATTCCTATTGTATAGTGCTCTAACATCCTTTAAGTCATCCTTAAATCCCTTCAAATTCATCTAGTCCTTATAACAAATTTACGGAATAGCAAAAGCTTCATAAGTTTTCTTCAAGAAACCTTTATCAGGCAAAAATTTACATCTATGTTGAATGAAGTTGTTACAAAACATAATTCAGTAAGAGGAAAGCAGATTAAAAAAACTACATTGTCAAGACAATTCCCATATATATATATATATATATATATATATATATATATATATATATATATATATATATATATATATATATATATATATATATATATATATATATATATATCAATGATACCTGTTTCTAAGAACTTTCATCAAAGACAGATTAGTAAAAACTGAGATAAGAAGTTTCCAGATCAGATTCTTAGTGAAAGATAACTCGATTGTTTAATGTTAAAGGAGGGGTTAATCTAATGTTAAAAAAAAAAGGGAATAATTTTATAACCTTATGAGGCAATAATTATTGGCAGTAGTTTCACGTATCTGGGTCTCAATTAACAAATAAGATGTAGATTTCAGAAGAGAATAATATACTAGACCTATGACTACAGGTTATATTAATATAAAATAAATCTGACATTGCTTTTACATATTGCTAAGGAATAGGTTTACCTAGGTATGAAAAAAATTGATGTATTTTGAAGATTATTTCCTTGAAAGAAAGGTGACAGCTTCAATGATTTTGCAGGTCTTCACTTCTCACATAGTTCTTCTAAAATCATCCTTATACCTTTAATTTGTTGAATGAGTTACGATATAAACTGGCACTCACATTACTGGTGCTTTCCTGTTAAATGTTGTGCTAAGGATCACTGAATCAATTAAGTAAATGTATGTACAGAAGCTTTTTGAACTACTGTATTTACTTGCAACTGAATAATCATCACTCATAATATAAAAAATTCATTTCAGAATCCTTCATGAAATAGACCAGTCAAAAATTATTAGTATTCCATTTTTTTAATGAACTTAATGGAGTTATAAACCTTATAATTTCCTTTATGTGTAAATGCCATCACTAAATTCAACAAGTCATCTTTCAGTGTTATAAACGAACCCGTTTTGCAGGAGTCTCCTCCACCTCGTCTCTGCTGGACCTGCAACACAGAGCAATATCATCAAGGCAAACTCCTCCCACACTTCAAACAGTCTTGTGCAGATGTAATGAATCAGTTTAATAGTCTGGCAATGAGTGCAGCAAGTATTTCCAATTTAGATGCTTAAATTTTAGGGCAATATTATGGTTTTCAGTATTCTCTAGAAAAAAAAAAAAAAAAAGCGTTTACTGTGACACAATACTAATTATTGTGTGTATATATATATATATATATATATATATATATATATATATATATATATATATATATATATATATATATATATATATATTGAAAACGCCTGTAATTTATCAATTGTTAAAATAATGGCAGTAAATGTGACTACTGTTTGAAAAGGGTAATTGTAGTTTGGGAAACATAGAAATAAAATAAAATATATTTATAGACTGTATAGAAAAATAAGTAAATAATGTTTATTAAACAAGTTATCATCAATGTGGAATGCAAATAATTGATGAAATTTTAATGTACAATAAAAATAAAAGAAACTTAATTGCATAAGACATTTTGTTTCTACAGAATCATGCAACAACTTAAACAAAACTTATGAACTTAACATACAAAAGAGTTCAGATTAAGAAATATACGTAACTCCATATTACTTGGGACTAATAAAATTATAATTATGCTATGAACAATGTTTTAGATTTTTAGTATCCCAAGAATTGTACCATAAATACACTTAAGTACATTCCAGTGAACTGGGATTACAATACAAAACTGATGTGCCAATTTACTATCTTCCAGTATTCACTAGTTCAGCATAAAACAATAATTATCTATAAAATTAACTAATGTCATAGGAATTATCAATCCAAGTAATCAGTTTTCTAGACCGTTCATTCAATGTGGTCATTATCAAACAGAAACGCATCTACTAGTGTGATATAACTTCCTTCCTGAGAGTCAAAATTCATGTCCCACTTACAACTTTGATATATTATTGTCTAGTGCTTTAAAATCACCCATATGTTGGTCACATACACTAATAATTGCAACGTTGGTTAAGTGGAGCACCAAATGGTGATAATGCCCACCAAGAGGTGCCACTAAAACTACTCATCACCATATAAGGCCAGAAGATGTATAGGGGTAGAAAAAACCTAACTAGCTAAATACACACACACACACACACACACACACACACACACACACACACACACACACCTCTTCTCAAATCTGTCAGTATGAATAGAAATTTACTCTGATAAAACACAGCAGCATCCTACGTATATATATACATACAGTATTTTTATATACTTATTTTTAGAAGAAAAAAAAAATTCAAGTGGAAGGATCACCCATAGGAGAATATACAATGTGATTAAAAATTTTTTTTTAATATTCTAATGATCTTTCTTCCTTAGTTTTTTAACATCACATGCATGTTTCAGGAGCTTGAAATGAAAAACCTTGAATAATTACGGATTATTTCATTACATGAAACATTCCATGAATGGCAAACTGAACGTGAATACATCCTGAGTTGTGAAAATTTCCATTTAAGTAAAAGTAGCTGCACACAGTTTTGAAGATAACAAACTTTTCCATAATGTATGGTATATCTGCTTCCAATTCATGTAATTAATGAAAAGTTGCTGAAATATTCATGATTGAAAACTTCTCACAAGTAAACAGAGAAAGTTCAATATGATAGCGGAGTGCAAAACATCACTGATGTTATGGACAAAACTTATCAACAGAATGAGCTACATAACTATGTCTGAACTTGAGGTCGTCTGTAAAAATAAAAATAAAAATAAAGTAGTAATAATAAATTAAAAATCTGAACAATGTAAAAATATTCAAAATTACAAACTGGTTACAATTTTAGTTTTCAAATACAGTATTTACCTTTCCTATTAAATCTAAAAACCAATAATTATTAGTTATTTTTTGAACACCTATATTGATTTTATTCTTCCAGATACAGCTTAAAATGATTAGTAGTAATAATGATAATTACCTACATTATAATTTCTATTATCATTATTATTATTATTACTATTATTATTATTACTATTACTATTATTATTATTTTGTTGTTACAATGAGGCAAATACGCAATATTTCGTCATTTACCAATTAGTACCAGTCTGGAGGTACAGTATTCACATTCTACATAATAAACAAAGACCTCATTTTTGCTTTGTGTGAACTAACCTAAAAATACATCATAATGTATAGGATAGCATTTACTTTATTTAACTATGAATTAAACAGCAAGCTTAATTTTTCCAAAACTACAAAATCTAATACCATGGTCTATCAAGGTTTGCAAGAAGCGCGTGGCAAAGTAATTCTGGATCCACAGTTCAGACTCACTGTGATCCACTGGTATACTCTCCTTCATACACTTAAAAATAGGTTTCACTAAGTAAATGGCAATAAATACATGCACAATCTACCTCTATGCATGGGAATGATTTACTTTATGACAGTAATCAAAATATGGCACAAATAATGTGCCAATCTAACATGACTACTTTAAGTAGTTAATACAATTACAGACAAGTGAATGTATGTGTAAATAGAAAAATAATTCTTTTATTAGCTTATAAAGTTTTCACATCTTTGTCTAGCTACTTAGATAGGAATAAAGCATTACAGTTTTACTATCATTAAGTGTTGTACCATTTACAACTAAAGCTGTATTGTATCAAACTGAGGAATATGAAATTTAGTTGCAATCAAGTTTGAGTACACAAATATAACAGATGGTTCAGTTATTAGTGGATGTTATTGGCAACAAGTATGGCACATGACACCCTTGATACGAACCAAGGCTTAGGGGAAGAGATCTCAAATAATAATTTGTAACATGCAATAGTAATGTTGATGATGGAAATGCACACGTTACATATCAATTATGTCATCTTTGTTTTTTTTACATATCAAATAAATGTAAAACCTTCAAGGTCAAATCACCTTTCCCTACTTCAGATACAAGCTACAGTTGGATATATTCATTCATTATCATCCTAATTCTTTATGAGAAAATATCATCAAATATAAAAATGGAAAATATTTACATTATCCACTTGTTATAAAAGAAACTTTGATTGATGAGGAAGGAACATCTTGTTCATATAGATCTCCTTTTTTGATTATAGAGATTACCAAATAGGTTGTGCCTAAGCAATCATTACAACACATAACAATACAGAGTGGGAGGTGATATTATGCGCTGTACATTATACAAAGTTTAATCTTTGGAACAGAGTGAAGATATACTTCATTACTGAACAAAAGAATAAGTTTAGTAAAATATGAAATATGAATTGATTCTACATAATAAATTCCACGTATCATGGGTCACAAAATAAGGTAGTCAGTCAGTACGCAGGATTAGCAGCCATCATGAATTGCAATCAAAATGTGTACCTATCACAAAGTCTTGAATTGTTTTACATCAATTAAAGAATTTCAAAGAATCAAACGACATATTAATTTGAAACTACTAATAGTCAAGGGATGCAAGTAAAAACATTTCACAGCTTGGAAAATTAGAATAAAATTTGTTTTGATGTGTGTGTGTGTGTGTGTGTGTGTGTGTGTGTGTGTGTGTGTATTTACCTAGTTGTAGTATACAGGGCCAGAGCTACACTCGTGTGATCCTATCTCCATATCTATATTTTTCCAGTTTTTCTTTCAGTTGATGTACATTCTTTGCCATTATCACCTCTTCCTTTAGTCCATTCCAAATATCTATACTTCTTTGGGAAAACTACTTTTTTGTATTGTTCAAGCAAATTCCTTTTTGAATTTTTTTCATGTGTCCCCTCAAATATCTAGCCTCTCTTTTTCTTCTCAATATTAGATCCTTTCTATTTTTTTTCTCCAGGTTATTCAACAATTTATATATTGTAATTAAGTCTGCATAATTACTTGTGTGTGTTATTCACCATAGGCTGGAAGATCACGTGCTGGAGTTGTGATCGTCAGCTATTACCCTCCTCGAAAGAGCTCAAAGTTCATAGAGAAGGATCTATGAGTAAGGCTGAGACCTCCCACACATCACACAACCCCATTCCCTTGCTCAAGGAGCATAGTAACCACTCTCTGTCAGTGAAAAATACTTAGCGACCTGAGCAGGGTTTGAACCCACATCTTGCCAGATGGAAGACAGGGATGTTAACCACTAAATCACGGGAGCGTATATATGTGTTTGTGTTTATGTGTGTATGCATGTGATAAAATCTAAATCATAACTTATTAGACTTGGCTGAGAAGCAAAAAACAAAGGGAAAAAAATACTGTCAATAAATGAATATCACCATGCACCAAACCAGCTTTGAGCACACCCTGCAATATACACGTACTGATATTGCATCAAGTATAATTAGCCTTACACATCTGCAGTGAATGTCGTCCATTACACACACAAAAAGTGGATGTCATTTACAACTTAACAAGCCTACGGGAAATGTAATTTGTCAAGAATCTATGGTACACGTACTCTGTTATGTGCTGATCCAACAGCAGATGAATACTAGACAAGCAGAGTGTGTAAAGAACTTCGTGCCAGAAGAGATTGTACACCAGACAATGTCCAATATGTTAATGGACAGAATTACTGACCACAGTAGTCTGATAAAATCAAATTCTGATGTACTGAATTTTGATAATTAGGTCTTATTCTCTTCATATTCATGTATCAAATTCTATCTAATATGAAGAGGAAGATATTGTTACAAAAATGCCAAAGGATTTTTTTAAATGGCAAAGGCACCTGATTTTGTAATGGACTCATTACAATACATCATTTCGATATTGCACATCAATGTTGTTGATACCAGACCATACACACACACAAATACATACATACATACACACACACACACACACACACACACACACACACACACACACACACACACACACACACACACACACACACACACACGGAGACAGGACAACACGAGTGTAGCTCAGACCCTGTATACTACAATTAGGTAAATATACACACACACACACACACACACACACACACATATATATATATATATATATATATATATATATATATATATATATATATATATATATATATATATATACATATATACATATATATATATATATATATATATATATATATATATATATATATATATATATATATATATGTATACATATGTATACATACATACATATATATATATATATATATATATATATATATATATAT